>LPNX011092816.1:43912-67571 GCA_001517045.1 Pseudotsuga menziesii | reverse complement strand
CAAAGAGGGATAGGAGACTAGAAGCGCTCCTCAACTTTGTAGAACTTGATCAACCTTGTAGCTCTGATACCATGTAGAAATAATAGATCAATGCTATGTTCAATGATGCTAAAAAGAAGCACGAGAAATAGATCTTTCTACTAAGAATTCTCACAAGCATACACAGGAAAAATAGAGAGAATAAAAGAGACTGAATCACATGAATGAAGAGATGAATATTGGTGTGTATCCTTCCATTGAATAATTATGAATAATAGAGTACATAAATAGTACATCCCTCATGGGGAAGTCTAATTGTATGGAAACAAGTCATAAAGCTCAAAAAGGCCGACTTACCAAAATATAGCAAACCCCCATAGGTGGATAAAGCACTTGCTAAATCTATCAAGGACCTCACGAGTTGGAAAAAGCATGAGTGAGTTGTCAAGGAGATGGAAATAACATGCTAATCCTAGAAAATGGAGAAAAACTAATGGAGGATGGGTTGGAAACAAAAGCTCCCAGTTTCCTAGTTGACTAGCTTTTATCTTATCCATAGAAAAGCAGGAAAAAGCAGAAAAAGCAGAAAACAGCAGAATTTGCTATAAGGTCCTGCATACTAATTCTAGATGAACCAAGAATCAGAAATAACTCATTTCTAGGATATAGATGTCATGCATTGACTTTAAGGTGCCACCTAATTAAGCTAGTGGGTGAATAATTAATCAAATAATGATTAATTATTTTATCCTAAGTTGTGAGTGGGTTTAATATATTCCAACAACATTCACATCCCTATCATTTACCTTTAAGGAATCGGTTGCGTCGCATGGTTGCACCAGTTGTTAAGTTTCAAGGACAAGGTTGTGTCGCACGCCAGATGTGTCGAACTGTTGTGACACCATCGAGTAGTAAAAGACTCCATCCTTATGAATTTGTCGAGTTCCTTGGATGCACGCCAAGGGACTGTAATCCCTCGCCGAGTGCGAAAACATGGTTCTGACAGTTACACAATAAGATTACTCAGGTGAGACTGCGCCTACCTTGCAGGTGTTGCCAGATGAGCTTGCTCTGTCGGGCCGATGTATTTGGGTGTTTTGTTAGTATTTTGTTTTTGTTGAACCTGGGTCACAAGAGTGGGGAAAGAAGGAAAACAAAATATAATCAGAAAAAATCAATCACCAATCCAACAAGGGCACCATCAACATGAGATTGTGGGGGAATGGAGAAGAAGGAATGAGAGAATAGGGAGATAGATGAGAATTCGACTGTATGGAAATTCAACCTGCAAATAAAAATACTTCATTAATCTCGAATGAGAGTTTTGAATGGCCTCTCCATCAACCAACTTGGAAAGGAATCCAACTCCCTCGAAATTGGTTCACAAGTAGGGAGAGTGAAAACTCACCGTGCAATGGACAAGAAAATTCTCTCCATAATGCCAAATGCCAATTAAAAAATGATCAAAATATATTATCCTTCCTCATGAAATCATTTTATTAACTTCATGAGGCCTCCTAAGGTCGAATTTTCCTCCAACTCATCTTAGTGGTTTAGTAACTCTCATGACGCATGCCTTCGTCTTCATGCTCCCATTCTTTTCCCAATTCGAATGGATGCCTCTAAATTCCAAATTTGAACTCTTGGTGGATATTTTATCCTTATCATGTCATTTTTTTTATATGTTTGCAATAAGGTCTGAATTTGTCATACTTTTCATAGAATATTTCATCATTTGTTGTCATAGAATGCATGGAATCTCCTTCCAAGTGGCATACCTTGTCATCTAGTCTCTTCCTCTTCCATGGGAGTTACTATCCTTTAACTATTTGAATTCATTGTCTCATTATATTATATTTGACACCACATCACCGTTGAATAATGTTACATTACCCATGTGTTCAAATTTGGATGAAGATAATGCCAAGTGTGTAGGGAATCTAGTCATCCAAAGGCTCCACAAGATTCCAAGTGTCTTCATGAACCCATGCCACCTTATTTTATTAGAACTTATCATTTATGTGAACCATTTAAATGTGAACAAGAAATAATTTCGAAATTATTTAATTGGGGCAATGACACGATTCTGCTCCAAAATTAAGAAATTTTGCAACTCTACAGAACAGTCTTTGTCTCTTTATTCGAATCCCCCTCGAACCTTCAGAAAAAACAGAACAAAAATTGGGAAAATAATTTATTTAAAATATGTCAAGCCTCTCCTTCTTTTGACAAGAAGCATCTCCACTTCCTTTTTGTCAACAAATTATTATAGAAGGAACACATAAACTACAAGAATGAAAATCCTTCCATTCTCTAGAGACCCGCCTCCCCTCTTCAATTGAATCCCCATCCTTTATATAGGAAAAAAGAAGAATAACCATCTCCAAAATTGGTGCTTAGTGTTAGGATTAATAATCCTCCTTTGTCCAATATAGTTTATTTGTCATTTTTCCTAAATTAGGAGTTCATTTATCACCTTACTGGAGTTTTGGTGCCACCATAAATATTGGTGCCACTAGTGCCATTGGTGCCATTGGTGCCATTGGTGCCACATTGATATTTGTACCACTGGTGCCATTGGTTCCATTGGTGCCACAGTGATATTTTTGCCACTGGTGCCATTGGTTCCATTGGCACCACAGTGATATTTGTGCCACTGGTTCCAATCCCTACATTATAGGAGCCACTCTAAGTGCCACCAGCAACCTCCATCAGTTGGTTGTGGTTGGTAAGAAGTTATGCTAAGTTAACCTCTAGATAGAATTAGTTAGATCACTTTCATTTAGCCTAGCACTAGTTATGCATGCATGAAGGGAGAGTTGCACCTTTTCCCACCTACCTCATCAGTTAACTAATTGTAGACTGATTTAGACATGTGGACTTAGACTAGTGATCCTCCGGTAGTGATTTAGACACATCGAGTTAGCTAGTCAGTTAGTTCGAGTTTCTATATTCGAATCCTATCCATGGAATTTGAATTCTATGTATTGTAACACCATTGTATTACTGATTAATTACCAGAGATTAATGTTGTAATTTACTGATAAATTCTTATCATATTTGTCTCAAATTTGTCTTATTCAGTGTACATTATCTTTGATATTCCACTGCATAATTCTACTTCTCAATTTCTCTCATTTTCCTGTAGATCAATGGTTGAAAAAATTAACATGGTATGAAAGCATTCTTCAGGCTAGCAACAAGTATTGTCTAGTCTCCATTATACACCAGAAGTAGTTGAGTTTCCACATAAATCCCAGAATCATAGCATTGCTCCCTTTGTCCAAAGAATTCCATCCAGGTGTGACGGAGTCTAAGAAAGTATACATGTCAAGGTGGAAAGTATTGAAATAATATATGATTATGAATTGATTTGGTTTTGCAGTGTTATTTTCAGGTACCTACGTAGCTTCTTGAGGAATTGACTGATCAACATACAAAAAGATCGATTCTTCAGCTCTCATACCCCGAATCCTTACACCCTTCAACTACATTGATTAGAGGGAATATATGCAGGTATCCTTGTGCAATCTTGTTCTGTTTAGGATGACAACGGGTAGAGAAACTGAGCCTCAATAGTATGTTGAGAATAAATAAAAATGAATCGTCTTGATGAGTCGTTCGGCTTCATGTGCACTCATATATCCTGAGATATTTTGTTCCACCTTGAGGGACTAAGGACTCCGAAGGAAGCTGGGGATAAGATTGAATCTTTGTTTGGAAAACAAGATGATCTCCAAGGGAATATTTTGGAGAATGAGCTCATGTTATCGGATAAATATACTCAATCGGAATCAAGCCATATCTCCTTAGTCCAAGTGGATCTAGAGAAAATCAAATATAGAATACAACCTACTTTCCTAGATCAAATGGAAATGAAAAGTAACAGATAGATCACCTTCCTGAAATATGCAGATTCTCTTCTCTCTTTGTTGATCCAAGCTCCAGAATCTTCAATTTCAAAACCATGCCAAGCAAGTGGAAACAAGCAAACAACATATGTGTATCCAAACATATAACAAGCAAACAACATATTAACACGATAATTTTTATGGAAAGAGATTTGTATTAATGTAATCAAGGAGATACATAGAATTACATAGGAAAGAACATCACAACCTAGGCTTAACACTGCAATATTCCATCCAAAAATCCAAGCCAAATCCAAGCCTCCAAATAATGATAGGGATCACCTAGAAATTCCACTAGCATAAGAGTACCATAGTCCTTCCTCCCTTCACAATGGAGAGAGGGTTTAGTTTATAAGGCTAAAGGGATAGAGTAGGTTGAGGATTAGGAGGAGGGATCTAAGGGATCTTCCCTATATGTTAGGAAACAAATGCCACCTCACCTAGATAATAGGGATAGACATCCACCTCATCCACCTTTGAGAAGAGTCTTGAAACTCCATTTTTTGCCCTCAAAATGCCACCGGTGCACTTAGAAGGAAGGGAAAAAGCATCGTCGGTGCACCTAGAAGTGGGAGACAGAGCGCCGGCAACGGTGCAACTAGCATGAAGGGAAAAATTTCCTTCAGTGCACCTAGCATGAAGTTCAAGAGCGCCAGTCTTCCTAGAGGGGGAAAAAATGTAGAAAAAACCTCAGCATCAATCCAGTTTAGTAGAGAGAAATTTGGGGATTAGGAAAAGGGTTAACACATGGATCAAGAGTGCAATATTTCGGTGTAACAAAATTTCCCCCAAAGCATGAAGTTAGAGGAATGTGATAAGTGAATGCTTTGTAAAGTGAAGAAATCAAAGGAAAGGATGTTGGTTGGAAGCTGCTGTAGTACAACTGACTCAAATCTCAAATGACTCATGACATGGCTTCCGTCCAATACAATGCAGAGCCACGGTAGTAGAGACTGACTAAACATAATCATGGCTACTAGACACAAGCATAGATCCATGATGGGATAATAAGACATCCATGACCAATACAAAAGTGGATCCATGTAATATGACTCAAAACAAAACTCCATCGTAACCTTGGGGAAGATATATGAAAACCGAGGGTCTTCAATTCAAACCCACAACGATACAAATCTAACCATGTGATTACAATGTATTGATGTTGAACACGGTAGAAACCACTTGAATACCAGTCATTAATGTAAACTGTTAACAAGTGTGAGGGAAATCACCATTGATGTCAATGATTCCCAAGGTATCACAATACATACCATCAAATGTGAATAAAGGACTTGGAGTCGAACACTCGATGAGATATTTCAATCAAGAGTCAATGATGTAAACGCATGTTGAAATCGAGATAAACTACCATTAAGGCATGCAATCCCAAGGTACTTTTATTGGTTTCGAAGTCTAATTCCCAGATGAGGAGTTGAAGTTGACAAGAATAGACTCGTCGAAGGAGGGCCATAATGAATACCCCATCATCGACACAAAACACAATCAAAGATGTTTTAGAGTAAGCTAGATATTAGAGTGATGTACCAGATCGAATCAGATATGACCAACATGATAGAAGGTAAACTGACTGCAGACAGTGGGAAAAAATTCTCTTAAACATGGGCATGGCATTACTTGGTAGTATTGACATGAGAATGATACCAATCCTCCAATGCAACTGACGGTGAGATCATTCTTGGACAACTCAAAGGAGTAAGAAGACTCTAGGAATTAGCAGGAATCGAAGACAAATGGATTACCCAAGTATTGAAATGCATATGCAAGTGAGTTCCATGTTCAAGAATGACTGTGTACTTCCATAACAAAATACAAACTCTTTCCTTAATTTCCCCATCATGAGTGATGAGTGCCTATTTGATTTTTAACAAGCTGGAAAAGGGTAGCAAATGCTCGGTATAGCTCATCAAGTGATGAGTCCATTCCCATATGTTTTACAAACCTGAGAAAGGAGGGGTTCATTCCTATAAACAGGTCCTTCATCGTTTGATTTTATGAGTCTGACGAAAGTAAACTCAGTATCGTTCATGTTTAGAGAGTCTAAACAAAAACACAAGGAAACTCCAAAAATGGTCATTTTTCGTAAATAGGCCTAACAGGTCCGAAAAAGAGATAACCTACCATTGACTAGTCAACCAGTCTGATACTTTTACAAGCATGAATGTAACAAGTTCGCTTGGCAATATTTTTGTGTTTTTAAGGAGACTGAAAAGAGCTTAAATATAACTCAGTAGTGAGTTCTTTTTTCATAATACAATTTTAACGAGTCTTAAAAACATTAAAACTATACTTGATACCTCTTCATTGAGTTTTTAACAAGCACGCTAAAGGTATAAAAGTCACTCGGAACTTTTTTCATGTTTGAATCCAGAGCACGAAAAAGCGATAAAGTAAGCTCAAACTAGTTTTCACGTTTTAACCACAGCACAAAAAATGAAAAGTAAGATCAACACCATATTACTATTTTTAACGAGCTCGAAGATAGATTGAAAGAATGCTGAGGGTATCTGCTTCATTTTTTAACGAGCTTGGAATAGAAAACAACTATGCTCAAGGTCATTTTTATTTTTTAATGAGCTTGAAACCAGGAATAAACACTGCTCAAGGTGAGTCCCATTGACGGGTGATTTCCCAACATGATGTCGAGTGGTTGGTACTTTCCCCCAGTATAACTGTTAGGTAGCTTTAATGCCAATATAATGTGCAAAGGGTAGATACATGCCCCTTAAGCTTCATTTTGTTTGCTTTACAAGAAGATGAAGTGAAGGTTCAACTATTGAGTCTTGACATAATGGAAGGATACGTTTCATTTTTTAACGAGCTTGATACAAAACAGGAACTCTGCTCAAGGTCAGTTTTATTTTTTAACGAGCTTGAAACCAAGAATAAACATTGCTTAAGGTGACCTGTTTCATTTTTACACAAGCTTGAAACAAAAAAATAACTATGCTTGAGGCGGCCTGTTTAATTTTTACACAAGCTTGAAACAGAAAAATAACTATGCTTGAGGACATCCATTTCATTTTTTAATAAGCTTGACACAGAATGGGAACTTTTATCACAAGCATCTATTTCATTTTTTAACGAGCTTGACATAGAATGGGAACTATTCTCACAAGCATCTATTTCATTTTTTAATGAGCTTGACATAGAATGGTAACTATGCTCACAAGCATCTATTTCATTTTTTAACGAGCTTGACATATAATGGGAACTATGCTCACAGGGATGGTTTCATTTTTACGCAAGATTGAAACCAAAGGTAAGCTTTTCTAAGAAACCTATGTCATTTTTTAATGAGATTGAAACATAAAAGGAACTATGCTCGTAACATATTTTCTAAGCCAACATAATTTCAAGAGGTTGGTGGGTTGCCCCCTTACATAAGAATCTAGCGACTTAACTACAGGATGATGTCCAGAGGCTGGAGCCATGCCCCACATTTTACTTATGATGGGAAGAAGCTAACTAGAAGGTGAAGGAACCACAAGAACATTTGGGACATTAATGGAAGTCTGATGACTAGGAGTCATACGATGACCGGGTTTAACAAAGAAAAGCTGATCAACAGTCACAATCTTCCCATCATGGGGAAAATGCATCACTCGAAAGAGTGTGGACATTATAGCTTTCATGGAATAAACATAATCATGCCCAAGGAGCAGATTGAAATCTAAAAGACCTTGGACTACCATAGCCTCGATATAGACAATTTTTTCTTCCAAAGTGATAGGAAACTGAGGAAGGATCCCTAAAGGCAATGTAGGTATTCGATTAAAAGCTAGTATCTGATCGGTAGCTAGCACATGTGGAAGAGAACCTATGGCTTTACAAGCAGTAGAGGATAGAATACTAATAGGAGCCCCTTAGTCAACAATAGTGCGGAGTATGCTCTTAGAAGTAATTTGCATAGCTATCTGGAAAGGAACACTCGAATGAAGATGAGATTTTGTTAGTTTACTCTAGTCAAAGGAAATAACCTCACTACTTGGAGAGGAATTTTTCAAAAGAGACAAAACTTCTTCTTGCATAAAACAATTATAACTAACTATGAAAACTTCAGCATGATGGTTTTCACTCTCGATTAGAAGAGAGGGAAAATATGAAGACTGTGTCAAGGGGACTACTTCAGTCTCAATACTCTCTGATAAAAGAGTGGGATTGGGTGGAGATGACATCGACTCGATCACTTTAAATTCACTCTCCAAAGGAAGAGTGAGATCAACCAAGGATGGCCTTGGATCGACTGCTTCAACTTCATTTTTCAACGAAAGAGTGGGATTGACCAAGGATGGACTTGGATCAACCACTTGATCAACTAATGGAATGTCAAGGGACAACTTACAATAATCGGTTGGAAACCGTTGCTGAGGAATAGTAATATCTTCCAACAAATTTGAAGCTTCATCCATGCGAGGACAAAGGTAAGTGCGGTGCATATCCTTACATAGAAAGCAAGGATATATAACCTTTCCTTTTCGACTCTGAACCAAAGAGTCACTGGTTGACGGGGAATCATCAGCATGATGATAAGATACTAATGACACAAGATATTTAGAACACACTTCTGACACAAGGGAAAGACCAAGACAGTCCTTGAGAAGGTGATCACCCTTGAAAAGTCTACAAGGGAAATTAGCTTTATGAGTGCCGAAAATAGGTACATCAATACCCGCAGCATGATGACCAGTGGCTAGTGGGATTCCAACATGAAGATTAGAGGTTGGAACGATGACCTTCTGCTTAGTGTTCTTCTT
This sequence comes from Pseudotsuga menziesii, assembly GCA_001517045.1. NCBI lineage: Eukaryota > Viridiplantae > Streptophyta > Pinopsida > Pinales > Pinaceae > Pseudotsuga > Pseudotsuga menziesii. The sequence goes on along the minus strand of LPNX011092816.1, from coordinate 58,906 downwards.
CTTACTTGCCCATTTACTAACATTAGAGTTTTCAACAGGTGAAGAGGAAGAAAGGGAAGTTGATTAAACATTCAATGAAGAAGGAGAAGCATTAAAATGAGTTTGATGCTCATGCGGTAAAGGACTAGGATACAACACAAAGGATGCATTTGTTATAACAGGATTGGAGAATAACCATACAGGTAATCCTATAGTCAATTCAGGGAGGTTCAAAGTGGCCATGATAGGAGGACCAATAGCTCCACAAGGGGAAGAAAATAAATAAATTCCCTGAAAAGTGTTCTCTTGACTAGTAGTCCCGGGAAAGTCTCCCATATCTAAACTCTCTAAGAATCGTTGAAGTACCACACAAACCAAACACTACTCAAGTCTAAAAGCCACAAGAAAATTGTGTGAATAGTAGTGGATCAAAATTCAGGACTCTCACGGGATTATAAAGGTTGTGATGCCAAGATGGACGAAAGGTTAACTCATTTGGTCACAGGAATCATAAGAGGGTCTCCCAATATACACTAGGTACGGGGGAGCTCAAATCCATAGTGGTGTTGTCTAATGCACAACCGTTCGAAAGGGGCCCTCCAATATACAATCGAGTACGTGAAGTACCTTTTGATATACCTCAAGGTTACATGAAAGGATATTCGATATACCGATAGTACATGGAGGAACCACACAGTCCTAGGGATGCAATGCATGCGATAAATGACAGCTGCCACGTTTAACGACGCCGAAACACGTCACTAACTTACACTTAATTACTAAATGATTTTAAACCTAAGCTAGCGTTAATTTTATCTTGAGCAGTTAAGTGGATGCATGATGTGTAGACAAGAAATGTAAAAATAATGAAAATCCTAGCTACATGATAATGCACATTTCTGTTTCGATGAAAACTACCTAAGGTAGGGAAAGAGTTTTCTGTTAAGGAAGACAAAAATCAGAGATCTAAGAAAACCAAGTTCTAGTCAAAGAAAACTATGACTATTCAAATATTAACATAAATCACAATTATTTAAAATACCTATGGATTCATACATGCACAAGGGGGGTCCGGGGGTAGGTACCCCCCGGCCTAAGGGTTCTTTGGGGGTTCGCGCCCCCGAAAAAAAAATAGACTTGTTTTTTTTTCTCTCTTTTTATTGATTTTCCTCTTCAAACAAATGTGAATCTGAGCAATAAAGAAAAATATAATTCTCTTTAAGAGTGTACTAATTCTAACTTTCTGCTATAATACTCCAAAAAGTGCAAATGAAATCAAAGATACAACACATCTTAACAATGCACAAAGCAAAGTAAAGAAGCACTTTTATTTTTCAAATGCATGTATCTAAATGAATATGGATATCTATATTTTTTTTTCAGATCTATAAACACAAAAAGAGAGAATACCTACAACACTCCATTCATTTAGAAATCAAAAGGAATATGACAAGCACCCAAACAAATGCAAATAAATCAAGAATGCTCCAAAACAACCAAAACGCAACCAAAACTCAATGCCTAAGGGGAGGAAGGGTTTGGAGATCAGATCGAAGAACCAAAAAAGATCTAAATAGGTCTGTAAATGTGATAAGGAATGGAAAGGAAGAGCTAATAGGTGGAGGATTGAAATTGCCTACCACAACCAAGTCATTCACTTGACTAGTAAAACATCCCAAAATCAACAAAATCAACAAAGATAATTCTGGCTATAGGGGGTCTATGACTATCATATACTACCTAAAAACCACAATCCATCCAACCAAAACCCTAAAATGAAGGAAAATCAGGCTAAAAATTGAGTTTCAAAGGGTCGGCGCGCCACCCTATATTGCACCAGAGCGCTTATGAGGGGTAGGTGCACCTTCACCACTACAAAAGAGCACATATGAGGGATAGGTGCAGCTATAAGGTTGGACAAGAGTTCCTATGAGGTTAGGTGCACCTACAAGGCTACACAAGAGCACTGACGACGCACTATCTCCTAAGGAAAAGAGCGCCTATGAGCCAACACTTATGAAACTAAAAAAATTAGACCAGCGGGGCTCTGTCTACACAACCCGGGTGCGTTGGTGGAGAAACAGAGGGTAAAATCTAGAATTCCTAAGGGATAAGGGAAGAAGGTCTGATAGTGATCCAAAGAGCATCAAGAGGATGCAAGACACTCTTCAAAGACAAAATCCAAAGGAGGGAAGGTCTCTAGAGGCTATAAAAAGGATTGATAAACATATATGAAATAAAAAACAAAACAAAAAATCAGATCTATGTACATCCCCGGTATGGTTTCCAAATTTGTTATTGGATAAATCTATTCAATCGGAATCAAGCCAGATCTCCCTAGTCCAAGTGGATTTAGAACAAATCAAATACAGAATACAACCTACTTTCCTAGATCAAATGGAAATGCAAAGTAACAGATAGATCACCTACCTTAAACATGCAGATCCTATTCTCTCTTTGTTGATCCACTCTAGAATCTTCATATTTTCAACTGCAAAACCCTATCAAGAAAGTGGAAATAAGCAAACAACATATGCATATACAAACATATAATTGATCTAAGCTAACAATTCAGGAAGAAAGCTCTAAACATTATTAACACGATAATGTTTATGGAAAGAGATTTGTATTAATTTAATCAAGGAGATACATAGAATTACATAGGAAAGAACATCACAAACTTGCGTTAACGCTGCAATCTTCCATTCAACAATCTAAGCCAAATCCAAGCCTCCAAAGAATGATAGGGATCACCTAGAAATTCCACTAGCATAAGAGTACCATAGTCCTTCCTCCCTTCACAATGGAGAGAGGGTTTAATTTATAAGGCTAAAGGGATAGAGTAGGTTGAGGTTTAGGAGGAGGGATCTAAGGTATCTTTCCTATAGGTTAGGAACTGAATGCCACCTCACCTAGATAATAGGGATATACATCCACCTCATCCACCTTCGAGAAAGGTCTCGAAACTTCATTTTTTTCCCTCAAAACATCATTGGTGCACTTAGAGGGAAGGGAAAAGCACCATCGATGCACCTAGCATGAAGGGAAAAATCACCTTCGGTGCACATAGCATGAAGGGAAAAACTTCCTTCGGTGCACCTAGCATTAAGGGCAAGAGCGTCGGCCTTCCAAGAGAGGGAAAAAACACAGAAAAAACCTGAGCATCAATCCAGTTTAGCAGAGAGAAATTTGGGGATTAGGCAAAGGGTTAACACATGGATCAAGAGTGCAATATATCGGTGTAACAACTCATTGATTTATATCCTAACAGTTTCAAATCTATTCAACAATACTTTACAAAATACAATTCACTAGTACTGCAATGCAAACAATGTGGATTAGAGATGAAAGATGAGAAGCTTGTGCTGTCGGTACTGAGCAAGATAGGCTCATAGTATGCAGTCTTTGTCTCTACATTCCATTCTAGAAGAGCTTCCATCCCTAATTGGAATATTCCTTCTCTAGATTCTTTTGTTGATTCCTTAATACAAGAGCAAGATAAATTGGTTCAATTGGGAGTGATTCAAACCTCCAAGAATCAATAACTCTTGGTGACAGACTCAAACAATGCATAAGCAGGAGGGAAGCACAAAGGGAAGGAGTCCAAAAACACTAATTTGAAGATAAAGGAGAATCAAATATCTTCCAATGGAGCCTCAGGTTCCAAGAAAAAGAAAACATTCAAGAACAACGATGATTTTAAGGAACCGTACTTATTTAAAAGTGTATAAATGTTGGTGAATCTTACCAATTCTTAAAACACCAACTATAAAATGTTTGGAAATATTTTTCAAAAACTATTTTTATTTCCAAGGATTGTATATCATTTATATAATAATTTGGTGATTTTTAGGGTGAAAATTTTTTACCCCATTAAAATTGGGCAAAACAGGGCTTCAAACGATACAAAATGGAGAATCTTTTTTTGGAGAAAAACATGGGAAAATAGCCCATGGGACAAATTTCACCCCTAAAATTATCCTTGTTCGAGAACACTATATGTCCCTATTGTATGAGATGCTTTCATCAAGAAATCTAGGGCATTGAATAATACCATCGACCAATTGTCAACACTCCTTGAACGGAACAAAATTTCCCTTCCATAAGGTGGAAATAAGTCTGATGTTGGAAAACCAATAGAAGATCATGAGAGGTGCCCTGCCTTGAAGGTAATATTCACTCAATTGAAGGCCTACTTGATAGATTCTGGAGCATCCAACCACATGGTTTCCTCCAGGGAATCCTTCATCACTCTCAATATTTCAGGAATACCTAGCATTCATATGGGAGATTCCTCTCAAATCCCAGCTGTTGCAACAGGTTCTATTAAAATCCAGCATGGTGAGTTCAAGAATGTACTAAATGTGCCCTCTCTTGTAGAAAATATGTTGTATTTTTATCATATGACTCATACAGGCTCTCCTAGGAGAGTTACATTAGAATCTGACTTAGGAAAAATCACTAAATCATATACTAGAAATATCATAGCAAAAGGGTTTGCTAATCATGTCTCCAAGGCATATGAGTTCTCTCATTTCCTTCCTACTTCACATCCAACAGCTCTACTGACTCATGCCAATAACAAAAACAAGTTTTGTCATGAGAGATTTGGGCATCTCAATTTTAAATATCTCCATCAACTTCACAATGAAAAAATGGTTGAGGGCTTTCCACTCATCCAAAAATTGGATGGATTGTGTCTTGGTTTCTTGGTAAGTAAGCATCAAGAGAAGATATATGAAATTGGGAAGGCAACTAGAGCTACCTCTACACTTGATCTAATACACAGTGATGTATCAGGACCAATGCCTACAACATCACTCAATGGATCCAGGTATTTTCTTACTTTTATTGATGATTGTTCAAGGTTTTGCTGGGTTTATTTTATGAATCATAAATCCGAGGTATTCGAAAATTTCAAACTTTTTAAAGATTTGGTTGAAAATAGCTTAAGAAATAATATCAAGTCCATTAGATCATATAATGGAGGTGAATACATTAAGGGATATTTTCAGCAGTTCTATGAATCAAAGGGGATTTGAATGGAGCTTTGAGTTACATACACACCACAACAGAATGGTGTGGCTGAGAGGAAAAATAGATCACTGAAGGAGATGGAAACTTGTCTTATCCAAGTAAAGAATATTCCTCCTTCTATTTAGGATGGAGTTGTAAACTGTGCTTCATACATTCAAAATAGAGAGCCCCACAAATCAGTGGTTGGGGCCACTACTTTCGAATAAATATTGGGGCATAAGCCTAATGTATCTCACTTGAGAGTTTTTGGTTCCAAATATTGGGCCAGAATTTCCATGGACAAGAGAAAGGACTTCCAATCCTAGAGTAGCGAATGCATACTGCTGGGATATGTTGAGGATGCAAAAGCATATAAATTTATGGAACTTGCAACTAGGAATTTCTTCATAGAGCACAATGTCTAGTTTGAAGAAGATCAGTTACTTGATCCATTAGAATCTAAAGCACAAGGATGTATAAACACTCTTACATTTCCATTTGATGATGATATTTTGTCTCATGTTTCAGATTCAGATGATGGAGAAAAATATCAACATGATCTTGATATTGAGGATGTACCTCATTAGAATTTAGATCCAAATCCATCTCCCATTCCAAATCAGTGTCCTAAGCCTAAATGGGCCCAAAAAGTCATTGAAGCAGCTGGGAATGATGTTGGAAATTTAGATGACAGAAGAACACGGTCCCAATATTAGAATGAGAATGTTTCACTCTCTCACACAACTTCACTATCTACAAAGTGGTGCAACAAAATTCCAGGAAAATGCTACTTGATGATAGCGAATGATCAACAATTTGGCCCACAGAAGAACAAAATTGATCATTCCATTCCTCCTCTAGAAATAAGAAACACAAGCAACATTCATCAAATCGAAAGAACATTGAGAGGTTCACATGCACTGTTTCAAGATGTTGTTGCACATAAGAACCAAGATACTGCATCACTGCTACACAATGCTGCAGATTGCAACAAAAATTTTGCAAATGTTTACCCAAAGAGGAAAATTTTCTCTTAATTATAGCTTGTTACATGGTTTCTTCTTATTTTCCCATGAGTTTTTCCCCATTTTCCTTATTTTAATAAGGAATTTATTTTATCATTTAGATTGTATGGCTTAATTTTGTCCTATTTTATAGGGCCCAAGTTGTCCATAGTTAGGATTAAAGGGGGGTGTTAGGATTAATAATCCTCCTTTGTCCAATATAGTCTATTTGTCATTATTCCCTAACTTAGGAGTTCACTTATCACCTTACTATAGTTTTGGTGCCACCATGAATATTGATGCCACTAGTGCCACTAGTGCCACTGGTGCCATTATTTCCATTGGTGTCACCGATGCAATTGGTTCCATCGGTGCCATTGGTGCCACCGATTCCAATACCTACATTATAGGAGCCACTCTGAGTGCCACGAGTAGCCTCCATCAATTGGTTTTGGTTGGTAAGCAGTTATGCTAAGTCAACCTCTAGTTACAATCAGTTAGATCAATTTAAGTTTGTTAGATTTTTATCATTCAAGCTAGCATTATGATCTCAGGATATTTAACTGAGAGAATAACATGCACAACAATAAAACACAAGAGACAAGAGACACAAAGAATTTTCCTTAGGGAAACTATAAAGAGAAAACCTCGCGACTTCCTCAGAGGTAGAATCAACACCAAAAGTAAGACCCGAAAACATAAAGATGATCTCCCAATAGAAGTAGTCTCTCTCTCTTATCCCAACAACTTCTCTCTCACTCATGCGCGCCAATGAGTGAGTGTGTGTGTGATAAATAGAGAGGCCCACTCGCTATTTATATTATTTCATTCACTTGAAACCCACTCCAACATGTCCGCCTCACTTAACAATTACTTACAAGAGCCAACATCTCTAGGAGTGTCTAATAACCCTAGTGCCCCACAACTTGTGGGGACTTTTCCTCCTCCAACCAACAAGGAGGGTTATCCTTAACACAATGGTGGGGACTATTGCCTCGAATTACAATAACTCACCTAGGGTCGACTTCTCTAGGATAGTCTAATAACCCTAGGGCCCCACAATTGCGGGGACTTTAACCCTTTACCAATAGGAGGGTTATCCACAATGACTTGAAATGACTTGTTTACATTATACAACCTCTCTATAGGAACATCGGGGCATGACATGACTCAAATACATTACAAACACATCCCAGAATAAACATCGGGATACAATACATAAGATATATGGATGAATACATCCTGAAGTTACAAAAACATCAACACTCCCTCTTAACTAGGAAGGCATTCTCTCGACACAATTTATCAGCACAAGTCTTCTTCTTTGTATCATCTGGATCATCATCGAGTTCTCATCATCTTCAAGTCATCTTCATCTTCAAGTCATCTTCATCTGGATTTGGATCATCACTTGATCTGGATCATCATCATTGGATCTAGATTATCACTCGATCTGGATCATCTTTGCTGGAACAACATCACTGGATCTGGATCATCACTTGATCTAGATCATCACTACTAGATCATTATCAATTGATCTAGATCATCACTCGATCTGGATCATCACTGGGTAAACATCGCTAGTGCTATCTCATGATTCTTCTCATCATAGGAAGTTCTACAGATCCAACCCTTTTTCATGCTGGGTGTAGGCCTAGCCTCCATGTAGGTCTTTATCAGCACATATATCTGACCCTAAGTCAGAATGTCCCATCCAACACTTACATCTGACCTTGACTTGTCAGAAAGGCACACCCAACACTCACATATGACCATGAGAGGAACTTAATCCCCTCATCATGTCAGAATGGCCCATCCCTTACAGCTGACCATGGAAGGAACCTCATTCTCTCACCATGTCAAAATGGCTCATGGACTCATCACTTCCCCTTGGACGGAACCTCAATCTGGAGAACAACAAGCTTCTCCCTAAAGTACTCAAACTTCACTCTGGCTAATGGCTTTGTCAACACATCAACGATCTATTCATCCATCACAACATACTGGAGCTTCACTACTCCCCTCTGCACCTAATCCCTAATATAGTGATACTTGATCTCGATATGCTTCGACTTGTCATGGAACACTGGGTTCTCCGACAACTTCACACAACTCTGGTTGTTACAATATATACAAGTAGCATCCAACTGGATATCAAATAAATCAGATAGTAGCTTCCTTAGCCATACTGCCTCACAACTAGCTGAACAAGCTATGACATACTCTGTTTCAGCTGTACTCAGTGCCACATAGGATTTCTTCTTGCTAAACCAAGAGATCACACCTGATCCCATCCTGAAGCAATACCATGAAGTGCTCTTCCTATCAATGGCATTGCCTGCCCAATTTGAATCAACATAACCCTCTAGGTTAATCTTCTAACTCACCTCATACTTGAGCCCATAATCAACTGTACCCCTCAGGTACCTCAAAATATGATTTGTAACAATCAAGTGAACATGTCTCAGATCTATCAGGAACTAGATCAAGGTGTTCATAACAAAGCAAATATCTGTTCTCGTGTTCGTCAGGTACATCAAGGACCCAATCATCTGATGATACATCGTAGCATCAACCAATTCTGATGAAGCATCACTCAATAGCTTCAGTTTTGATGCCATAGGTGTGGTCATGGCCTTGCAGTCCATCATCCCAAACCTCTTAAAGATCTCTACTGCATATTTCCCTTGTTCGAGGAATATTCCATCCGCATTCCACCACACCTCCAGGCCTAGAAAATAGTGCATTGACACATAACAAGAGCATCATTGGTCTTCCGCCTTCAACCTTGAATGAAAGGTTGGAATCCAATTTACTCTTAGTAAATCCTATAGTCATCAGTAATCTATCCATCCTGGTGTACCATGTCGAACCTTAGGATCTTCTGTAGTCACTCCCTCTAAAGCGTCATACTCCCTTTATCTTCCATACTCTATGCACTGAAACATTCTGTACTAGAGTGACAAGTAGCTTCCTATGCTACTAATATTCTATGTATCCATCTAGTGTATAGACTTTCATCTTCAACCTTGTAGCAAAGGTTAAGATCTTCATCAAGCTCATCATGTATGTGTTTCAACTCCCACTGGCTGGAAATGTCTCTTCATAGTCTATGCCTTCTTTTCGTGAGAAGCCTCGTGCTACGAATATTTCCTTATATCCCATGATATTTTCATCTACTGTATAATGGAACTATGAACTTCCCTTCACGTATCGATACTGCATCCTAGACATCATTCTTCTTGAATTGGTCTTCCCTTTCTTCTTGGTTACTTCTTCATGGCTGGAAGGTTCTGTATCAATGATGTCGCTGCATTCATCATATTATTCTTCATCTTGAACTGTCGTTACTTGTTCTTCAAAACAAGTCTCATCCTTCTTTGCTTGTAGGCGATTATGTATGCAATCTTTCCTATAAGTCAAATGCATTTGTATGGTTATAAAAATTTCATAAGGAATATTCATACTGGAAAATTATTAAGCATAAATATATGATCATGCAAATACTTTATCCAATACAACATCCATCCATATCTCATGGAAACTTTCTAGATGCCTTCCATCTCTACCGAGACAACACTAAGATTGTGCACTAATCCAATATGCCAGCAAAGAGGTTTCATTCTAGATAAGTAGCAATGGAGAGTTGTATAGCACCATGAGCTACTTACCCATCACATGCATATTAGTAGTATACTATTATTAATGCAGACATTCTATCATGCGTAATACATTAACTGAAAACAAATGCATAACAAAACAATATCATGAAATGACAATTGAATACTTATCTTTATTTGTTTCGTGGGTAGACTCCTTCTTAAGCCTTCAGCTTCATCATCTTATTCATTCATAATAGCATCATTTCTTATCCAAATGATAAGATGGATAAGAGGTTCTTCAAGAGTTGATATATTCATATTCCTCATTGCTTGAGGGATCTTCTTTCGATGGTGAGAACTTGATCTTCATTTGCTCCCATCTTCTCTTCTCTTATTATGAGTCAAGCTTATTCTTCTTCCCAGAGTATGTTGAAAGTAATCACTTTCTTCTAGCACACATTCCTCACATGAATGAATCCCATTATCCTGGGAGGCCATTCAAGGTGGCTATCACCACTTCTGCATTCTTCACTTCTTCTTTTACCGCTTCAATTTGTTCTTTGATTTGAGAGATCCTTGTAAAGTATGACTGTATGGTCTCTGCATTTTGGATATTCACATTCTTCAACTGGTTTCTTAGAGTCATCTTTCAATTTATGTTCTTCCCTTCAAATAGCTTGGTCAAGGAATGAAACATCTCTTCAGGTGTCTTTAGTGAAGACACTTGTGTTATAAGGTTATTCGTGATTGAATCATCAATGATCTTCTTGGCCTTGACCAAGTTCTTCTGGAGTAAGGCTTCTAGCCTCATCTCCCTCTGGAACTAGAACCTCTCTACTCATGTAGGTGTCCAATTCATTTTCTTAAGAGAGATCATATACTTCCATGCTTGGAATTTGTCAACTTCATCAATCTTATCATCAAGCTGATGTGATAGATCACTTTGAAATGAGAACCTCAAATGAAAATAGCAAAATATTAGATCTTACCGATTTAAGGTGTACGTCCTCGTTTCGGAGCTGGCTGATCTAGGGTTTGTCAGAGAAACCCTAATTTTCAAAACTTGGAATCTTTTAGATATGATTGGATATAAAGATAGATATCTTCAATTTGAGCTATCCAATGTACTCCTTTTCTGAAAATAGTGGAGGGAAGCTCTCCGAACAAGAATCCCTAGTTTACCAAATTCTTCTACAGAAATGCCTGATACTATTTATGTGGTATCTTTGAAATTACTGCTCCTCTGTGTTTGAAAATTTACATTGATATATCCTCACTTGTACCTATTTCAAAACCACAGGTTTCAACAGAATTTATTTCACCAATTGGGACTTATGATCATTTTCCCAAGGTGACTTGTTGCAGGACTGTTCAGAACAACGAAGTTGTACAGACTTCCATGTGTCATTGTTTCATCTTCTGGTTCTGAAACTTGGACCACAGAAAGTACATTCCATTATGTTTCTTGAAAATATTCAGAAATTTAATTTGGATATTTTTAGCCCAATATATAGCAATTCTCCCCATGTGTCCTGTTTAGAATGAACCCTGGAAGAGGTTGGAACCCTAACTTGGAGGGATCATATCTCCCAGAATATAGTGAATCTAAGGCTGAAGTTTGGATACAATTTAAATCAGGATTTTATGTTCATGCTGTGAAAGTTTCAGCTCCTGAGCCTTCTCCAATTCTGAGATATAGAGAATGTACCAAAACGTATCAGGTTTAGTATTTAGGGCTTTTCCAGCTCGGGGTCAAACTAGGGTTTGACTTTCCTGGAGTTTCACCCAACCAAAAATCTTGATCCAGGTCTCTAAACTTTGATTTTTATGAGTCGAGCAATCCTATGCTGGGCTCACTCAAAAATTCCTCTTCTGTAAGAAGCCCTAATTTCTCGCATAAAAAAACTGGAAATGCTCAGAATTGAATTCTAGTTCGACAGAAAGATGCGATGTTCAATGGAGAGTCATCCTAGCATAATTTTGCTAATGGATTGTGGAGAGAGACCCAAAAAGTAAGAATCCCTAATTTCTACAGCTGCACAATGTCTTGTTCTTAGGTTAGCTCTGATACCATGTTAGATTTTTATCATTTAAGCTAGCATTATGATCTTAGGATATTTAACTGAGAGAATAACATGCACATCAATAAAACACAAGAGACAAGAGACACAAAGAATTTTCCTTGAGGAAACCACAAAGGAGAAAAATCTGCAACTTCCTCAGAGATAGAATCAACACCAAAAGTAAAACTCGAAAACATAAAGATGATCTCCCAATAGTTGTAGTCTCTCTCTCTGATCCCAACAACTTCTCTCTCACTCATGCGCCCCAATGAGTGAGTCTGTGTGTGATAAATAGAGAGGATCACTCTCTATTTATATTCTTTCATTCACTTGAAACCCACTCCAACATGTCAACCTCACTTAACAATTATTTACTAGAGCTGACATATCTAGGAGTGTCTAATAACCCTAATGCCCCACAACTTGTGGAGACTTTTCCTCCTCCGACCAACAAGGAGGGTTATCCTTAACACAATGGTGGGGACTATTTCCATGACTTACAATAAATCACCTAGGGTCGACTTCTCTAGGATAGTCTAATAGCCCTAGATTCCCACAACTGCGGGGACTTTAACCCTTGACTAATAGGAGGGTTACCCACAATGACTTGACATGACTTGTTTATATTATAGAACCTCCTCATAGGAACATCGAGGCATGACATGAATCAAATACATTACAAACACATCCTAGAATAAACATCGGGGCACAATACATAATATATACGGATGAATACATTCCAAAGTTACAAATACATCAACACAGTTATCCTAGCGCCAGTTATGAATGCATGAACGGAGAGTGGCACATTTTCCCACCTACCTCATTAGTTAAATGATTATAGAATGATTTAGACATGTGGAGTTAGACTAGTGAGCCTCCGTAAGTGATTTAGACACACCAATTTAGCTAGCTAGTTAGTCTGAGTTGCTAGATTCGAATCCTATCCATGGCATTTGAATTCTATGGAGTGTAACACCATTGTTTTACTGATTAATTAAAAGAGATTAATGTTGTAATTTACTGATCAATTATTATCATATTTGTCTCAAATTTGTCTTGTTCAGTGTACATTGTCTGTGATATTCCACTACACAATTCTACTTCTCAATTGCTCTCATTTTCCTGTAGATAAATGGTTCACAAATTTAACACTTAGAGCTAGGCGCAACAAAAACTTTCTGGAAAATTCTGGCTCAAACAGGCCCAAAAATATCCCATCTCTTTCATAATTTCTAGAAACGACTCCATTATAAGGTAAATAAGGCCATTTTTTAAGTTTGTTTTCAACCGTTTGAGCTAATTCTTCACGGTTTTCTCATAGAAAACCATGCAAAATAATCTCTCCCTACTGGTGCGTGATCTGTTTTTCAAATTTTATTCCTTCATGAACAACTACTTCCTCTTTAAGATTTTGTTTGATGAATTGGTTTTCATGGAACAATTCCAAAAAATACTACACACCATTCCATAAATCAATTAAACATGATCGTAAATTCAAAGAAAATGAAAAATCGCAAATGAAATAAAAACCTTTTAAAATAAGAATTTTTCCTCTATATCCTTATCAAACCGATGTCTTCTTTACATAATGTCATGGCTAACTAATCGCAATCGTTTTGATGCACTAAATTATCTTTTATGTTGAATGATAGAGTTCTTTTTCTCATGGAAACAAACCCTAAACATCGTGGAAACCTTCTTGAGTGATCATTTATTGATAGCTATTACGTGATAACTCTTTGCTTGAGCTGCATATTCATAGCTAACTATGGTGTAGTAGAGGATAGTGTAATTTGCTAGTAATTAGAGCGATCAGATGATCCACATCTAATATATTTGAGAATTAGTGAATGCCACTTGTGGCATACTCTCCTCCATAACGTTAACAGACATGGAAGAAAGAAATATAATTCATTTATTTTTAATATGTTGTCAATCTTCAACCATGCGACGATTTCTTTAAAACAGGTAAGAAAACAATCTTCATTGGCATCTAGTAGTAATTTAATTCATTTGTCTTATATTTATAATGGTTTATCCTTCTTAAACATGTATTATAAGAAGGTCATAAGGAATAATCAAAATAAATACATTCACCAAATATAAGATAGTCTACTTACGTTGTTATTATATATTATTAATAATGTTAAAAATATGAAGAGAAATAAGCATTAATGATAAATAAATAAATAAATGATTTAGACCAAGTTAATAAGAAGGTATAAAATTACTCGATGCTACAAAACGATCCTTTCATATGTGAATTGAATCACCAATAAATAAATTAAACTTGAATTATTAAGGTCATCCAAAAAGTACAAAAATTCAGAAGGGCAAAAGAATTTGAACAAAATTTAAAGCTAATTAAATTTCACATTTTGACCAAAAATGGAAAGCATTAATTCTTTTGCATAATTTTAATTATGTTATTTTTAGATGCTAATAAACCAAATAATGTCAATCCTCAATCAAATTATTACAATTTTCCCAAGACCATGAAAAAGGCCAAAATTTTAATCAAATGTTAAAGGCTTGCAAAAGTCACTGGATCATTCAAATCCAGAAGTAAAGCATGGTTTCATTATTTGATATAAAATCCTTCAAGACGTGAATCGAAATTATTAAAATTTATCTTTTAGTTAATTAATTATGATCTACTAAAATGGTTTTTAATTTGCAAATGCACCAACAAACCAAAATTTGGTAAAATAGTCGAAGCATCATATCAGTTCAACCAAGCCAAACCAAAGGATATGATTAGTTCAAACAAGCTCAAGTAAGACTAAGCAAGCTTTTTTCATCAACTAGAGGGCAAAAATATGCCAATGACAAAGATATACAAATCACCAAATCCTTATACAATGAAATCCAAGCCAATGAAAAAGTACAGTAGAAAGCGAAGGATTAAGAAAGAAAGCCAAGAAACCACCTACCAAAGAGAGGAAGACAAGATGAAAGAAAAATAAAAGGAAGTACTTACAAATTTATGTGGGGGTCCCTTTATTTGTGCAAAATTAAGGGGATTTATTGGGGATCCAACATGATTGTACTCTATGAAAAAACTCACTTATGGGTTGTATTTAATCTCTTTTTCCATCCCTCTCATACAGAAAAGATCGTCGAGCAAAATTTGTTTCATTCATGCTCATAAAAGTAGTTGAATGATTATTCAATAAGTATAGGTTTATCCTTTTTCATCCTCATTGAAATACCTATGAAAAAGAAGTCTCTTTTCCCCTTCTAGTTGGGATAGTTCTCCTGTGTACACTTTTATCCTTTGTCAGGAGTAGGATACTACTGTACGAAAAAGAGACCCATTGGAGTATT
>LPNX011092816.1:13568-43802 GCA_001517045.1 Pseudotsuga menziesii | reverse complement strand
TCCTCCAAAATTAATCAATATTATTTTATTATTTTAACTATTATTTTATTATTTTCCTTAGGAGGCCCATTTTAGACCCCAAAATTCCTCTAATGCTTCATATTTTTAGACTCTCTAAATATGAAAACACCATCGAGCATTTACCATCTTGGGATCGACAAAAAATCCATGAGACAGTATCATACTAAGCATACTTCTATCCCTTATTCGAGCTCCTTAAACTATGAATAAGGCCCAAATGGTGCCTCTCGGTGCCCACCTATATTTCATATAGTCTCTCATTACGGCAATATACCCCCCACTGGGTTGGATTTGTTCATAGTACTATGCGATAAGTCTCTCTTGGATCCCCTGTATATCACTTGTCCAATGAATTTTCCAAGTATCTCCTATTGCAATCATCTCCCCAGTTCCACAACTATGATTCCCTCCCCATGAGTCAGTGTTATATGTTTCCAGGTTAGCCCTACCATTATGCTCTGAACAAAGGAATTTCGAGTCCTCCATACTCCCCTGCTCCTGTTCCCCATTTCGTGTCTCACTCCCATTATTGTTATAGATAATTTTACCACACCATTTATCAATCAGATTTTGGATGAGTGTGCGGAAAGTGAGGTATTTTCTTTTATGGACAAATTTTTTGGATACAATCAGATACAGATTAAACCTGAGGACCAACATAAGACTACTTTCATTTGTCCTTGGGGTACCTTTGCATATTGAAATATGCCCTTCAGCCTTAAAAACACCGGAGCCACTTTTCAGCGGGCTATGACCTTGATCTTCCATGATCTCAAATCAATTATTGAAGTCTTTTTGGATGACCTTACTACTCATTCTCGCATGAGAATGCGTCATTCTTACTATTTGATATTAGTGTTTGAAAGGTGCCGCCATTATTTGGTAAGGTTAAATCCTCACAAGTGCATATTTTTTGTGAAGTCTAGTCACTTATTAGGGTTCATTGTCTCCAAGGAGGGTATAAGAGTCGACCCTTTAAAGGTTGAGGCAATACTTCAATTGTCTCCCCCAAAAAACATTGGACATCTTTCATGTTTGCAAGGCATGGAAAACTTCTTACGGAGATTCGTCGTGAATTTTACCAATTTGATTAGAGGCTTTATGCGTCTTTTGAAGAAGGACACTACCTTTTGTTGGGATGAGAAAGCCCAAGAGTCCTTTGATGCGCTTAAGCGAGCCCTAGCATCGGCCCTAGTGATTAGTCCACCCGACTATAGTCATGAATTTCTACTTTATGTGGTCGCATCTATGGAGACGATTGGTATGGTTTTGGTTCAAGAGGATGAGGAGCTCCAAGAGCATGTCATATATTATCTGATCCAAAACCTTATAGATGCGGAGATTTGTTATTCCCATGTGGAGAAGCTTGCCCTAGCTACTGTTCATGCGGTTCAAAGATTGAGACACTATATTCTCCTTCACCAGACCTTGGTGTTTTCCCATGTCAATCCGTTTCAGTTCATCCTCACTAGAAGGATGATAGGGGGAAAGTATAATAAGTGGATTTTCATCCTGCAAGAATTCGGTCTCAAGTTTGTCTCAGCAAAATCGAAAAAATCGTTGATTTTTGCAGAGCTTATATCTGATTTCCTGAGCGAGGAGGAGGAGGAAACTTGTGAAGATATGTTTGTCGATGAGCACATCTTTTTGATCTCAAATTTGGATCCATGGTATGGGGACATTATCATATATTTAAAAACGTTGAAGGTACCTACTCACCTTTCACAGGATGAACGATGATGATTACATCACGTTTCTAAGAATTACCTCATAGTGGATAACACATTGTACCACCATGGGATAGATTCCATTTTACGTCATTGTTTAACTCATGAGGAGACTAAGCTTGTGCTGAATGATTTCCACGGAGGGGCGTGTGGTGGTGATTTATCTGGGCTTTCTACTACCCAAAAAATCTTGAGAGCGGGTTATTTCTGGCCGTCGATATTTAAAGATTGTGTTAATGCGGTCAAGAAGTGCTACCCTTTCTAGGTTTTGGCATGTAATATGCGCTTGCATCCTACCCCGTTACATCCCATTATCACCGCTGGTCCCTTCACTAAGTGGGGGATTGATTTCATGGATTGCAACCCAGCTTCAGCTAGGGGGCATCATCATATTATCATGGTTGTTGACTACTTCATGAAATGGACTAAGGCTATGCCTACAGTTAAATCTGATGGTGAGACAGCTGCACACTTCGTAATCAACCACATTATTACTCGGTTCGATATTCTGAAAGAGCTTGTCACTGACCATGGTAGGAACTTTCAGAATCGTATGATGGAAGAGTTGGCCTCGAAGTTAGGGTATAAGCAGGAGCATTCTTCTTCTTATTACCCTCAAGCGAATGGACAAGTTGAAGTAGTGAACAAATCACTCAAGTCTATTCTCCAACAAACCGTTGCACAAAGAAAGACCAATTGGCATATTATGTTATATCCTGCTTTGTGGGCTTATAGGACCGTGGTTAAGACTTCCACTAGTTTTTCTCCATATCAGCTTGTACATGGAGTGGAGTCTATATTGCGGGTTGAGTGTGAGATTCCTTCTTTGAAGCTAGCCATAGAGCTCTTACCGGACACTTCTCCATTGGAGGAATGTTTGGTCCATTTAGCGTAGCTTGATGAGCAACGTCGAGATGCTTTAGTGGCTTTAGAAGTGAATAAGTGTCATGTTAAGGTATAGTATGATAAATCTATCCATCCAGGGAGGTTTAGTGAAGGAGATTTGGTCCTTTTATGGGATCAAGCTAAAGAACCCTTTGGGGCAGGCAAATTCAACCCCATGTGGCATGGTCCTTACGTGGTTAAACATGTGTTAGAGAAGGGTGCTTATGATCTAGTAGATTACGAGGGGACAGCCTTGGCAGAGCCTAGAAATGGGCTCTATCTTAAAAATTACTATGCATGATTTTCAGCCAGGGCTGGCTATTGTATATTATTGTACAACATTTTGCTTAGTTAGGTCTTTCTTATGGTGATCGGGTTTGTTGATTAGATTTCATTTCTTATGGAAGATGTCAATGGATTCTTCCATCTATATAGGATTCATGGATGGTGCAAGCCGTCACACTCAACACTCAGCCTCTGCTGCTTGGGTGATTTATACTCCTACGGGTCAGGTATTGTCTTCAGGAGGCATATGTTTACGGCCCTCTTCAAACAATGTTGCTGAATATAGTGTCGTTATCGAGATTCTATGAGATGCCATTTCACATGGTGTTCTCTCTCTTGAGGTATGTATTGATTCAGAGTTAGTAGTGTCACAGCTTAATGGCTTGTACAATGTTAGATATTCAACATTATTACAGAGATTCTTATGTGTGAGATTGTTAGAATTGCAATTTGAAAACATAACATAGATACATGTTCCAAGAATTAATAATCAAGTTGCTGACTCATATGCTAACTACGTGTTAGATTGGCATTTGTTTCATAGAAACTAAGCTCATCAAAAACATAAATTTTTACACATGTAAATAAAAAAAGATCATGATAAAAGTTTTTCATTAAAACATCCAAAATCTGATAATACATAGTGTCATAATATGAAAATGGGGCTCTCAAGCCACCAAAATATAAATACAAGGTAGTACAAAATGTATCACTCCCAAGTATCTAGGCTTGTGGAGGAGGAGGGGGGTTCTGATCGTGGAATGTCACCACAGATCTAGCCGACCGTCTGAATAACTGCACCCATGCTCGTGGCACACCCACCACTTGAGGCTGCATGGCCTCAGGCAAGTCCTCGACCTGCACCATGGGTACACTGTGTGTCAGCCTCACGAAGTTGGTATGAATGCTTTGGGGCGTTCGCTCCGCATCCACACCCGTAATGTCATCTCCTCTTCCCCTCCGTCTATGAGGAGGGAATCCTTCAGGCCGTCATGGTCCTACATCTACATACACATGATAGGATGTCACTATGTGTTGTCACACAAAAACATGACTTTTTGATTCCATATATCAAAAAACACAAAAAATTAAATAACTCAAAAAATATTTAAAAAAAGGGTTGGGATTCATTACCAATGTCATTGTATGCCGATCCTAGTGGTAATGGCATGTCGAGGTCTTCCCATAAATCTATCCCCACATAGGGGTAATCATTGATGGTAACTATCTATCGTCGCCACCATGGAAAGAAATCAGCTGGATAGGGGTTGGACACCCTACCTCCACCCAGTCTGTGCATCGCATTTTCCCAATGTCATTGGGCCAGATCTTGAACCCCGTGAAGAGGAACGTCAACTCTAGCGCTCAATCCTGGAACACGCTCGAAGAAAAATGTGCTCAGTATGCTACTAAAACCTAAGTTTCGTACTCTGCCCATCTTGCACTCATTGAGCTAGTGTTTCATAGTGTAGTGCTTCAATCATACACAGTGGGTCTCATGCACTCCACTGCATAGAACATCAGAGGCCGTGAGGCTTGGTGGAGTGAAGCTAGCCCCGCTATCTTGCCTAGTGTCAGTAGTATGGACTTTAGGCCTAGCACCTATATGGAATTAGTTGGGATCTGACTCCCATCCTTCTCTGTGTTCAAATAACAATACACGGCTATGTACTCATCGATGGTGAGGCCACCTCCGGGCCCGCGAGACCATAATTTCACCACTTCCCCTCATCAAGAAAGTCCAGTAATAAAGTATATGTCCTCCAATTCCATGGTGAGGGACATCCCATCAATCTGGAAAGAATCCGAGTCTAGATCCTAGTAGTCTACTAGCATCTACAGCAGTCTTGGTTTGGCCCTTAAGCCACCAAGACACCAAAACTTGTAGAGCTCGCATGCACGAAGAGCCTGTTGTGCTATTAGATCACCACAAACTGCTTCTTCTACATTCCTGTGCTCACTCTCCATTCTAGAACCATCCTGCACATTAAATTCAAAGTTGATTCTTTAGAACACTTAAAAAACCTTGAACACGGCATTTTACGCGACTGTTTGCTAAACAACCACGTATGTACACGAATTTGAGGGCATTTTCCGCGTATATCCAGCCCTATACACGAAAAAACCCTCGATTTCCACGTGGGCCGTAGAGTGCACTTTAGAATGGCCTAGAATCCTGATTTGACCATGGAAAATTATAAAATTTGCATGAAAATGAAAGAGCAGGGCATGGGTAATTACCAGGAAAAAACGATAGTGGATTCCGTCGGCTGGATCTCCTAGAATTTGCTGTTGAAGTTCTGAGCACAATTGGGTAAAAAATTCAAGTTTATATAATGTTTTGAATTTTTTAATATTTATAGAAAATTTTCAAATTTTTAAAAAAATTTACCCCCTTTTCTATAGTTTGGACCATTTCTAATCCTTTTGGACCGTTTTTTTAATAATATATGATGTAGGAGATCATTTTTAGCGTCGTTTCGACCGTTGGGTTGACTCGTTCGTGTCGATTTCAGGTATCATGTCTAAACTGGCATATAGGTTAGGTTTCACCACCATTTGCATTTTGCATGACCTTATGACCATTTCATCATAACCATAGGTACGAACCCATTCTATCTTGTCATAGAACCTTCTTGCTGTTTTAGAAGTGGCATGATTTGAATGGTAGAGATTGACCTTGCATGGGTACCCTAGTTAGCGCCTTATTTTCATTTGGTGCCCATGTCGATAGTTTTGTCCTTTAGGGTGTAGGAGTCCATTGTATAGTATTGCCATGAGATTTTGTAAGAGCCTCATGCTCCTCTTGATCTTTTGCTGGCCTATTTTCCCGAGACTCCCCTATGTCAAGTTGTAAATGCATTATCATGAGCCTTTCCTGCCTCATTGAGCCTTATGCTAGCTTCCCTGACTTTAAGTATCAGCCATATAGCCTGAGCTTGTATCATGTCTAGCCAGGAATAGCCATTTATATATCCTTTGCGGCTTGATTCCCTGTTTTACCGGGAGGGGACTTTCCCCCGAGTGTCGCTATCCTACACATGTATCCTTGCATTGAGCATAGGTATGTTCCACTGCTTGGAACTAGTTTTTTTTCCCATTTTGACACTCGTCTCCTCCTAGTCTGTAACTTTAAAGTGCTTTTATTCTTTTTCAAGATTTCCAAATATTTGAAAAATTCCCAAAAAAAAAAAATTAAAAAACCAAAAAGTTGGACAGGGAAAGATGTTATCTTTGGCAGCAGTCGAGTCGTGTCACCTTTGAATAGAGCACTGTATATCACATCCATTGGTTGCGTTAATAGTTTTACTTTAGGAGTTGTACTTGTTTATCTGAGTTTATCTCCACTAACTGGTTAAGCTTCCAGTCCCTATGGAGCCTCTGTCGATGCCTCCTGTGTTGCAGAGATGTCCCAGTTTTGCATATCGAGTCTATGCTGCCTACATTCAGCCACCATTTGTCGTTATGCTCTTGTTTAGAGGAAATTGAAACATTAGAGGAAATTTCAACTCAAAATGGGCCTCCTAAAATGAAGTAATAAAATAATAAAATAATATTTATTAATTTTGGAGGAAGAAAAGAAAAAAACTACTTTTTTGTTTCTATTTTTGACATATCTCCCCATGTTTTTACTCAAATTTCGATCGGGAGAGCTCGTTGGATGCGGAATTAAATTCTGCATCCAACGAGTACCCACTCGACATACTTTTGATGGACCCCGCTACCCCAAAAACAAGAAATACCTGAAAAAAATGGAATGATGATGTCATCATTATGTTTTTCAGGTATTTCTTGTTTTTGGGGTAGCGGGGTCCGTCAAAAGTATGCCGAGTGGATACTCGTTGGATGCGGAATTTAATTTTGTATCCAACGAGCTCTCTCGATCGAAATTTGAGTAAAAACAAGGGGAGATATGTCAAAAATACAAACAAAAAAAGTAGCTTTTTTTATGATACCTATCCCCAAATTTATATTAAAAAAGTGTTTAAGACCTATACGGTATTTCAAATTTAAAGCAATTTCATTGGCTAACACATGATGACATGGAATTTGAATAAAAGTTAAAAGGCCCATTTTGAATTGAAATTTCCTCTAATGCCTGAGTCGGCCATTCCTCAATTATCTTGACTTTGCATGTTAGCCATTCCCGGTACAATTATTGGTTCATGCAATTTATGATCGAGTCCTTCCAAATTATACAACTTTGCTGAGTACCTCGAGTTGGATGATGGGGGATGCCTTAATGCCCTCCTTTTAATGGATTTCATCCCAACGACTTCAGATCATTTATTCTGGGATAGGAATCTAGAGTCATCTTTGAGTGCCTTGAGACTTGCAGTCATCAGTTGTAGGTTCTCTTGCCATCGACAGTTCTTTGGGAATACATCAATGTCCTCTGATCGATGGATTCTCTCAAGTGTTCGAACTCAACACATTTATTCACACTTGTTAGTTTGCACTCTAGTACCTTGATTCCCATTTTCATTATTGCTGGGTGATCTCGTGTCTGTTAACGGTATAAATCAATGACTGGTAATTAGACGATGGAATACTATGTTCGACCTCGACACCTCTATTCACATAGTAGGACATGTACTCGTAGCAATTTGTGTAGAAGAATTTCCAGATTGGTGGCATCTCATATATGCTACCTCCTTGATCGTGCCAGTGTTCATGAGATTTCAGCTCTCGTGACTTGATTCCAGTATATGTTAGATATTTCTAGCCATTATGGAGATCTTGATCCATTGTATATCTTTAGTCTTCATGGATATCTTCATCATGGAGATTCTGATCTATGTATATTGTATGTGGCGATGACCACATATGTCATATCGTATCATGCCTATTCATGGCCAGTGTACTCTTATGTATCCGGGACTGCTATATGTATTCGCAGTTATATGCAGAGTTGTATCATTGTCTAGTGCTGATTGGGTGGCTGGTTCTTCCACTGGGTTCTTCATCACTTCATTTCTGGGATGGACTTATAATGTATTTCGACCATCGTATGACCCCTCTGACCTCACACATTAGGGTGCATCTGTTATAGCTGATTTTACCACACATGGTGAATCACACTTTTATGGCCTTCCCTATTCCTTTGCAGACTCCTTAGGCCCCATGGACCATTTTTGTTCCTTTGATGTTTCCTAGACCATCCCTAAAAACATGCTTAAATTTCCATATGCGACTTTTAAACCCTTTATTGCGTATATACACGAGTTTGACCTCTAAAACCGTGTACATCGGGATGTGTGAAAAAATATAAATTCTTTTGGAGTTTTCCTTGATGTGGATCCAACTCACTTGTCTCTTGGCCTTCCATATGCCTTGAGATCGCTCAGATTCGACCTTTCATTACCCCATTGATGAGCTATATAAGGAACAATTTGGATACATTGAATATATATGAGAAATTAAGAGTAAGAGAACTATAGTCCATTGTTGTTGAAACTTGTGCTTGAGTCTGCATCCCCTTTGTCCCTTGGAGCACTTTTGTGTTCTTCCCAAGCTTACCTTTTGCTTGTGATCTTGCTATCGAGAGATAGAGGATTGAAGTGGTGGAGGCCCAAGTGGGGGACTCGATTTCTTCGATTCACAGACGTGCCGATAGAGGTTGTATTCATTGTAATCTCTGATTTTATATCAATAGAAATATTTTTTCCTGTCCAATAATGTGTGTTTGAATGAATATTTTATCCATGGACGATTTCAAATGCTTATATGTTATTGATTATATATGCTAGAGTTGAGCTAACACAATTATATATAGTATGCTTATCTTGTTTATTGAATGTTGAGGAAGCAATTCATCAATTCAAGCTGAAGTTTGAAAGCTCAATGGGGATCTACACCAACCATCCGAAATAAGGTACGAATCGAGATCCATTAGTGTTAGTTGTTTGGTTTCTCTTGCATATAGGAAAGGATTGATTTCTGGAGGTAAGTTGTCTGTTGTGGTACCCAAGCCATAGGAATTTCTCTTCGTAAGAATTATTATTCCATATCTCTAGTTTTCCCCCTCGGGCTTCTATCAAGTAAACCTCATTTCCTTGGTAGTTGCAGGTCTCCCTTTGTCCATGTCAACAAATCTATTCCAGAGCATAGACCTAGAGGTCCCTGTATATTGGTTACATCTAGCTTATTGATTAGTTCCTTAGACCACTTGAAAGTATTCCTTAGTGCCTTTTGGGTTGGTTGTGTCTCACGTGCTTGACTTCAACTACATTATCACACTGTTGAGATTCTTACATGGTATTGGTTCCTTCATTATTTGGTCGAAGACCCCGGTTTTCACCCAACTCTAGCACATTAGTGAGTCTATTTGGGACCCATACAATTTCATGTCCTTTGTGATATCTAGGCTATGATGGAGATATTGTTCAGAATCCCCTCAGTATCATGCTTCCATATATCTATAGTATTAAATGTCGTTTATTGTACCTCATAGATTTTGAATCTCATTCGTTTATTCCATGCAGTTGTGTACACCCTTAGATTCAATAGAGCATCAGTTATTGTGATATTCCAGTCGAAGAAAATTTCATTGTTCCTATGTACCTGTTCTTTAGATCAATGTTTGTATTCAGCCTCCTATTGGGGCCACCATTATGTACTAGGAGTTATATGTATTGATTGGATCCCCTTGTTTGAGTCTTGGTCCCCATTTTTATATTGATACATTGATACAAGCATGGGTATACCCACCTCATCCATATATATGTTTGAGATTATATGTAACTCATCCATTGTGAGATGTAATACAAATCAAAATCCACTGCAGTTCGAATGAGGAGACTCCAACTCTCAATGGTTCTCTCTAGTTTCTCCATCGTTGTCACCATTTCTACCTTGATCCTATGATTTTTATCAGCCATACGATGAGCTCCTACCCTCACACATCAGGGGGCAATCTGTTAACACAAAAAATTGTCCACATATCTCTCTATGGTCAACACCATAATTATACGTCATAATCCCATCATTATTTCTCAATTTTGACATTCATAATTAAATCCCCTGCAAATTGGTCCAAGTAATTATTATTCCTTCCCTCATAAATATAGAGAAGATATGCATTTATTGCAACAAAACCCTCATCCTCCAAAAAAAGGAGCAAAAAACCCATTAAATGAGAATGGGCCATAAACAATGGACAAATACCATGCCTTATGAAAAACCATGGACCAATACCATGGGAAACAAAATATTCGATCATCCTATATATACATTGTGAAGGTCTCTTGATGTAGGAGCATCCTACTCTCCATTCCAAGTACAAGTCCAATGTTTGGATCAAACCTAGAAGGGGTCCTCATTTCCTAAATTAATAGCCCTTGAACTATTATATTGTAAATAAACCTATGTTTAAATGTGATTCTAGATGGATGATAAGTTCTTTAGGTGTGTCACTAGCTAAATGAATGAGTCATTAAGTCAAAGTGTGAGTCATGTAGCAAATCCCTCATCTAATGGTAGCGAGTCATAGCATAGGCTTAAGAGTTTTCCTTAATTATAATTAGTTAGTAGATTGTTGAGTGTATTGAGGATCTAAACCAAAATTGGTTCATGAATCTTGTTGTATATATTATGTAAGAATTCTAGGAAATAATAGGTATCCAAAAGAGGTAAAATCTGGCTAAGGGGTAGCCAAACAATGTAAATATGGCTAGAGGTGTCCAATCAAGGAGAAATCAAGCCAAGGAAAGATAGTTGGTCATAGTTGTACCAGACTAAGAGGATGAGACTGCAGGTTCTAAGATAATTATGAATGTACATATTCCCTGTATTGAATAAAGGGAGGCCTATTCCGACATATCTTTATGTAATTGCAACTCTATTTGAGTGTAAGATTTTATTAGTTGAATGCTTTATTAACCTTTATTAATGGTTGATAGGTCTGTGTGTGTTGTATTTTGAATTTTGGGATTTTGAGAGTGGAAGGTTATAGATATTATTTGGCGAATCTCTATGTGTGGAAACATATTAATAAATACTATGTCATTGATCATTGAGAGGATTGACGCTCCTTTGTAAACATTCTGCAGAGGTGAAATTCAAAATTGAACCAGGAAGAGTTTAAGGAAGTTCGACAGAGATCAATTGATCAATACTCTGATCAATCGACATAAAGTTTCAAATATCATAATTAATATTGAATGATCCATATTAAAGGATAAAATATGGATCGATGATGGGAAAAGATTCACGAAGTGAAAGTGCATAGGAGATAAGTGATCCAAAAATAAAAATGAAGTTCCGTAGGTGATAGCAGATCGATGGTTGTGGATGAATTCTGCAAGAGAAAATTGAAGATCCTCAAAGTTAATGTGAGATCCCCATATGATCTCAGATTGATGGTCAGGAAGGAGCCCGCAAGAAATCGACGACTCAGAAGAATTGCGGAAAAGGAAGTTGCAGGAAGAAAATTGTGGAAACCCATTTTGGAAAAGTGGGAAGGCGTATCTACAATCTGCAATCTACAATCCAAGTGTGGAAAGGACCATTGTGGCTTCATGATTGTGGAAGTCAGTTTGGGAAAACTTGGAATTGCATATCTGCAACCCGCAATCCACAATCGTAGAAAGGAGCTTGCGAACCGAGTTGGTTGAGCTTGATTCAGACATGTAGAAGAAATATTTGGTCGAGAAGCCAAATTTAGAGTTTTGCTAAATGTAGAGTAAACTAAATGCTGAGGAAAGAAGTTGGTATATGACGATTTGGGGTCCCCTCTGCATCCTCTCCCCATAAACACTTTTGGTTCTTATACTTTTCAGTCACTTTTAGTCACACTGCTCACCTTTTGCCACATTTTTCCACATTGTATGTTGATGTTACTCCATACAATCCTTGATTCATATTCTCATTGATAACCATAGGTGGAGAAAATTAGAGAACCAAATCATGGAAGTTTTCAGACCACATTCTTGTTGGGTAAAAACATTAAACAAATTATAATAGAGTTCCAACGATTTAATTGTCAACCCGGAGAGAGCGTAAACTTGTGAGGCACAAAAAATATATATGCAAGGGTAGAGTGTCATTGAACTTAATCTATAACAGAAGTTGAATCTAAGTTATGAAAACAGGAAATTAGATGGAAATAAGTCCAATTGCAAAAAACATAAAATTGCATAAATTAACTTAATAAAGGAAGACTGAAATTGCATGAAATAAACTAGTATAAAGCAATCAAAATTTACTGGTGAGCTCACATTAAATCAATGCTAACAATTCATAAACAAAACATAACTGAAAATCTACACTAATAGTTCATAAGAAGGAAATTGATAAAAATATACATTAACATGGATGAATCAAATGATGTGCATTGAGCATCATCTCCATTACATAACAATAAAGAACCTATTGTATAACTAATTCTAAACTATTCTCTACTTCAAACCACTAGAGAGATCTCTAACCAAAATGAGGAGAGAGCCCTCCTATTTATACATAAATTAAAGATAATTGATCATAATTACAGATCCACTATTCTCTCAATTTATCCCTTTAAATCCTCAACAAATAGACAACTCATCCCCCCAAATCCTCAACAAATCTACAACTCATCCCTTTAAATTCTCAACAAATATTGGATGAGATATTCTGTCCACATGTCCATGATCTTCTCCTTGAAATTAGGCCACATCTTGATGTTGAAATTCGAATTTGAAGCTAGGTGGTCACTTTTGAGGTTGCTACAGTCTTCAAATATACCTGTAAACATCACAAATCTCACCCAACTTTAAAGTATAATGGAAATATGTTATTTTTCTCAATAACTAACCATAATTTCACTCAATAATACTCAAAAATAAATGATTTGGAAAATGGTAATATAAACCCATATTTATTAGGAAAGTGGTGAATATTAATGGTTTTATGAAAGGGTAAGATAGGAATAAGGTGATAAATGGTATGTAAAGGATGAATAAAATGTGGTGTTTTTGCGGCTCAACATACCCCCCAACTTGACTGTTTGCATGTCCTCATGCAACTATGCTTTGATTTTCTTTTTAACTTTTGGCTTTATAGATGGGATTTACATGATGATATGTAACAGTAAATAATTTCATGATATTGAAATGCATGAGTGGCAGCAATTTTTCTTTTTTATCTTTTCTATATTTTTGTGGCCGGTTGTGTGACAACCATAAGTATGACAAATGTTGGTTCTTGTGTTAACAACATTTGCTTGTTTTTTTTACTTGTATTTTTTACTATGATATATAAGATTTTTTTTAAAGTATACATGCATTAGAAATGTTGAACCATCAATGTATAGTAAAAAGCCTTTTCTTCATATTATGAATCATGCTAGCATAGTTTGGGAAAGACATATTGATTAAGGGTAAATGAGATGATGAATATATAAAATGGCAATGGATAGTCCCCCCCCATATCTTAAGATGTATTAGGTTTATGAAAAGGAGAAAGGGAATATAGTGAGGGAATTTTCCAAATCCATTAATTTTCTAACATTTAAGGAATTACATGATTAAATATTAGAAAACAACATACCTCCACTTACCCAAAAAGTTGATGAACTATGCAATAGGAATGCGGTTGTTGCTGCTGGATCGTAGAATGTGAATTGAAGGAACTGAAATGTTGCTTGGTTGGATGAAGTAAAAGATGAGAGCTGAAAGTAGAAATGTGGTAGTCTCATATGGCTGGAAGTATGTTGTTGTAAAACTGTTGATGGAGTCATGAAAGGTATATAGTCTTCACCTGCTACAAAACCCAATGGTACAATTATCACCATGCAAATAAATGTGTCGATGTCGAACATGGAAAGAAGTCATTGGATTACCAACCAATGATGAATGTTGTTAACCAATGCGAGGCAATCTCACCATTAATGTCGATGAGTGCCAAGGTACCTAAGTACATCGTGTAAAGTGCGAATATATGATATGATGTCAAGCCACTTGCAAGATCTAACGATCAAGGGACATTGATGTATTCCCATGATTGTCAGTGAGAGAACTTGCCATTAAGGCATGCAAGCCTCAAGGTACTGAAAATGAACTCTAGTCTCTATCCCAAATAATGTGTTCAAGTCGATGGGGAAAGACTTGTTGAAAGGTGGGCCTTAAGGAATCCCACATCAGTCAACATGAGTTGTACATAATGAGTGGTAGGACTTGTTGAGCCTCATTTTGTTATCATTTTTAGCGATTAAATAACACATTTTAACAGATATTTTATTATCTTTAGTATATTTTATGTCATGCAGATCGTTATTTTAGCACAAGGTAAGAACAAATTTGATGTTATTTCCACTTTGGTTATTAATATCATTTTTATGATTTTATTGACTCAAAAACATGTTATTTAATGCATTTTTAAATGTATTATCTGATATGTATATTCATTTACAGATTTTATAGTTCGTTTGGGAAAATTAACAACAAAATGCATTCAGCCTTCCTTTCACATAACGCATTTAGCTTACGATCCAGCTTGGTGTTCATCTCGTCATCTAGACACCGCGTGAGATTCGTTGATCATTTTCCATGTGTGCCCTAGATTGACACACTATACATCTAGCTCATAGTTCAGTGTTTCGTTTAGTTCGTCGTTCAACCCGCTCATCAGCCTACGCATTGTCCATAATCAGTTTTTGGAATTTAAACATGAAACAACCTGTAATCTCCTTTGCTCTCCATAAAGCCAACTATCTCTGTGCTCGACTGATGCATTTAACTCATGCTCTGAAAGGTTCACCACCTAGATGTTCATCATCCATGTGAACAAAGGAATGGACATTTTCTGTTAACTCATGTCCTCCTCTGTTTTAATACTCAACTATCATAAGCCTGTGCATTTAAGGGATAGAATGGACTGCGTTCAAGAAGACTGACTGTGTCACCACTCCTGCTCTCCACAAGACCACCAGTCTGCATGCTCGTGCTGATGAGGGACCCGCGTTCTAGAACCTGTTGCTATGTACAAACCTGCACTCAACACCAATCCATCCTCCATGCCAAGGAAGGGATTCAAGCCACGATGAAGAGGGTCTACCCATGTAAAGGAAGAATATCACGCCATAGCAAGCATGTTGTAGAAGCCTGTTCACACTAAAGAAGGAGCAGACTCGTCACGTTATGCCACAATCACAATGAATGAAGAGCCATACCATGTGTTGGTTGCAAATCAATTACGTGCTTTAAATATTGCCTAAAATTAGAGAGAATTCAACCTTTAGGGTCGACTTTCTCATCTCTCATGTAAAATATATATATCAGTCTTTGAATGAAGAGAAAGTTAGTTAGTTAGCCAGAGTCAGAATTCAGTTAATCATAGTTTTTATAAGCGCTGTAATTTTGTTTCTGAAGTTGAATAAAAAGTTGTATGCATTGCTATTGAAGATTGTGTTTGAGTATAAGTTAACAGACATCACCCCTGATTATTGAGAGGGCCCCTCATCAACCAGAGGTTCATTAGCTTAGTTTTAATTCAGTCCTTTCTTTTATGTTTTAGTTAATCTAGTTTAATTTCCAGTTTGTTTTCATTAGATGCTATTTTATTTCCTGTATTGTATTCACTTAGTTTTCTTTCAGTGGTTAGACAAGTATTTTATTTCCTGTATTGTGTTAGTTTAGTTTTATTTCAGCAATTAAATAAGTAGATGCACGCATAGCTTCACTTTCAGTCATTTGCTTTCAGTCTTTTTTTCTTAGTTAGTTGCTTTTAGTTAGTCATTTCATTCCAGTATTGCTTTCAGTTTTTAGTTTCAGACAGGTAGAATAGTTTACTTCCATTTGAATTTAGTTTTGGTTAGTTATGAATTGGTTTAAGTAGAATAGTTTTTTTTCATTTCAATGTAGTCTTGTTTATTTATTTCCTGTTATTAATTTATTTATATAAGATAGTTTTCTTTCATTTGAATTAAGTTTTGTTTATTTATTTTTCTGTAATGAATTTGTTTAAGTTAATTTCTAGAACTTGTTTAAGTTAATTTCCAGTTTGCTAATTAGTTTACAATGCAATGCTTTCTTTTTGTTTCAAAATTAGTTTGAAGTTAATTTGTTGATTAAATAGGTTTGTTTATTGATTCCATGCATTAGGTTTAGAACTGCATAACTTCAGCTGAAGAATTAGTTCATTTAGGTTAGTTTTTACCATTTTTACTGTACGGACCGCCATTCGGACTGTTTGTTCAGTCTACCATTCAGTCATCTTTTAGAGACCTACTATTCATTCTATCATTTAACCCTTGGTTCTGTTTTTAATTTTTTTTAATGTATTTTTCAGATTGTTTCTAGTTTTGTTTTGTCAATCTTTGGATTATGTTTTTAGTTGGTAATTTTATTTAATCATTTCAATTAAATTTTTATTATTTTAGGTTATTGATTAAAGTTTTATTATTCTTCTTTTATTTTCTTTTTAAATTAGATATGGATTAAGTTGTTCTTATTTCCTGATTTCGTTTTACTGTTGTTTTACGTCTTTGTTTGCATATAGAGTTTAAAGTTAAGTTTTTTGTAATCATAGGAATCATTCTTGTTTTTGGTATGTGTGTATTGAAAAATAAAGTTTAAATATCTTTATTAAGTTTTCTAGTTGCTTCTGTTTATTATCTTTATTAAGTTTTCTAGTTGCTTCTGTTTATTATCTTTATTAAGTTTTCTACTTGCTTTTTCAGTTTTCTATTCTTTATAAGATAAGTTGTATTTTTACCCCAGCCTTCTGCTTAAGGAATAGTTAGTTGGTTATTTGTCAATTCAGTTGTTATAATTTCTTTTATGTATGAGTTAGTGTCTGAAGCTATAAGTATTATTGTTTATGTCTTTCTTTTCAGTAGCTATTTAGAATTTGATATTCCAATCAAGTCCAATTATTTAGATAGTCTTAGGAGTTTGACTCAGTTTTTCATTTTGAAAGATCTTTCGATCTTTTGTTTATTAAAATATCTCCACGACACCCTAGGATCCTTTTTACCTTTGCATATATTTTGTATCAACTCTGAGCTTACCAACCTCAGTTGATAATTAAATATTCGGTGTATTTAAGATAGTAGAAAACACAGCAACATTTTGGAGCCATTGCCGAGGAGTTTTGTTATAAGGTAGAATAAATAGGGTTCCTTTATGAAGTTTAGATAGATAGATAGATTAATTTTATTTTACACAGCAAGAGGGAGGGGACAACAGTAAGACACAAATATGACTTCACTACAGAATTTCCATGGTGTAACATCCAGATGCATCCACTATAGTGGGGTGCCCCAAATCCTTGTTGTTCCTTTGTTGTTTTTGTAAGTGTGTTATTTTTTTCATTTGTCATGTACTTGTTTTTCTTGTTTTAGAATCGACGGATTTGTTATAGCAGGCGCCCCCAAACCCATCAACAATAATAATAGCATAAGTTTCCTTTAATTTAGTTTTATTTTCATGAACAGAGATCCTCAAGGTAGATTTATTAAGACAGGAAAATCTATCAACATTATTACTACCTCTTCTAGGGTACGTAATACCCCAACTACTAACTCAACAGAAAGGTATCAAAAAACACCTGAAGGGAGTAATTCTGCTTGGAAACCTAAAGAAACTCTTCCAAGAGATTGTACTAAAGGAACCATAGAAGGAGAAGGAACCTTGATCGAAGGTCCTAAGGACCTCATTTCGGAAGAAATTTAGAAGGATCAACCACTAGTAATATCTAGTTCTCCACCAGTCATAGAACCAAAGGATACGACCTTTTCACTAGTAGGGAGTCCGAACTTTCTTGACCTTGTTGATCCTGAATAGGTAAAATCCCTCTTTGGAAACACCATAGATACAATCATCTCACAAATTGAGACATCCATAGTAGAACCTACTCTCCCTCTAGGGTTAAATAAGAAAACGGTTGACCAGAGGAAGATATCTCTAGAAATAGAGCATTGGGACGCTCCATTATCACCTTGAAAGGAGCTTCCTAGGTATATTTATATTAAAAACAAAGCCTATATGGAGGGGCTGGGAGAGAACAAATATCGTAATGAATTTAGAAATAATGAAGGAGAAGGATAAAATCAAACTGAGGCTACCTTTGGGTTTCCTAGCCTAGATACTGTACTAGACGTAAATATGAAAAACACCCCTCCTTCTTCTTTACCTACTTTTTATGGAAAAATTAATGAGGAACCGTACACATTCTTGTTCGAGTTTGATATTCTCTGTAGGAGCTATAATTACCTACAAGATGCTCACAAACTAAAAATATTTCTCGCTACATTGAAAGATTCCACCTTGCGATGGTTCATGGGATTAGGTGAATCCACTATCAAGACTTGGGATGACATGAGAACCTCATTCTTGCAAAATTATCAAGAATACTACAAACCCAAAGAATCTCGACACGATATATTCAAGATACAACAACTTGAAGATGAAATCCTAGAGGATTATCTTGAAAAGTTCATTTATACACTTCATAAATCAAAGTATCATGACCTTCGAGAAGATGTAGTATGTACACTTTTTCTCAAAGGAATCTCTGAAGACTTTCTAGAGAGTCTTAATATCATGGAAGATGGCGATATTTCTCATAAGAATTTTGCACATATCGGTGAGATGTGTAAAAATTATTCTAGAAGTAGAGGGAAAGTTGGGAAAAACTTTCGAGAGCCTTATAGTAGAAATATAAGAGGAAATGTTCCTGGTTCAAGAGGAGTTACAAGGATGGAATTAGGTAACCTATTGGAGAATTTTAAGACTGACATCTTAGGAGCCATGGGTTCTCAATTAGATTCTTTACAAGCCAAGAAAAGGCAAGATGAAGAATGGGAAGCAATGAGTATTTTCTGTCCAAGGTGTAGAACAAAACATCCCCAAAGGGAATGTCCGCTAAACAACATTTATGTATGTCACATCTGTATAGAGGAACATCCGACAGATAATTGTCCATCCTTTCCTGGATTGCAAGCCATATATAAGAGTGGGGATGTAGGTGAAACATCTAGGAGGCCTCCTTGGAAATATAGAGATCAACCAATATACCAGAATTTTCCACCACAATCCCCACCCTATTACTCTCCATACCAACAACCCCAACAATGGAACAATCCTAGTTGGCAGAGTTGGCCACCTCAGTATCCTCCTCCTAAATTTCCATAGCAATAGTATTGGTCACAATGGTGGAGAGGACACCCATATCCTTAGTCACAACCCATCTATCCACCTAGTCATCCTTATCCTCAGCATCAATCGCATTTCCAGCAGCATTTTCCTAGATTTGTACCTCTAGTTCCTCTCATTACACAACAACCTCATACAAATCCTCTGTGACCAAAATTATTACCTGCCCAACTGATACCTAACCCTAATAATAAGCCAACTCAAGCTCTTAACAATATTGAGTTGCAAACTCTTCCATCCTACCTTGTTTCGACTGTACCTATAGATGAGATTCAATTACAATATGGAAGAGTTGTTAATGATAAACCCAGAACATTAGTCATCATTCGTGAGGAAAATGATGAAGAAGAAGATTCAAATGAACCCGTGAATGATGCCATTTTGGAGGATGTGAAAAACCCGTAGTTCAGTCTGAGTATGATATATTGAATGAATTAAAGCATATCTGTATCAAAATCCCATTATTACAATCTATTAAAGACATACCAATTTACAGCAAGGTGATAAAGGAATTATGCATTAAACACCCAGGGAAGAAACAAAAAGACCCCCTTACAATTCATGCCATAGGAGAGATGTCTGAATATATGACAGATTAGTCCCTAATTGCAAAATATACAAATCCAGGAGCCCCAGTAGTGACTGTAATCATAAATAATACCACCATAGGTAACACATTAATCTATTTAGGATCAACCATCAATATGATGACCACTACAGTTTTAGAAGTTTTACAGTTGGGACAATTTCTTCGACCTACCCCTTCCATCTTGGAATTAGCAAACCGTACTACGATAAAGCCTGCTGGAGTCTTGGATGAAATTATTGTATCAATAGCTTCATGGGAATACCCCATCGACTTCATGGTCATAGAATCAAATGATCCTTATAAAGGACATCCTATCATCTTGGGAAGACCATGGTTAGCTACTGCCAATGCTTTTATAGGATGTAGGGATGGGGAGATGACCATTTCCAATTGGTTGTCTACCCAAAGACTTATTTTATATCCCCCAGCACAACCAATAACTGAAAATTCATGGTGGTTAAATTGTTCTTTTGGGGACAAATATTTTGATGACCTCTCCTTTCCTAGTGATTTCTCCTGGGCATTGTAGGAGGAGACTACAGAGAATGTATTGAATCAGTTTATTTCCTCCACCACTAGTATAGATTTTCCTCATTCGTTTGCTAAATTTGATCAAATATTTGGAGACAGGTTTCAAGAAACTATGGCTATATCAATGTTTATAGAAGAAACTTGTGTCTTCACAATCAAAGAGCATACAGGACCTTTCACCATACCTTGTGAAGTCGGCCCTGAAAAATTTCTGCACATAAATGCAGGATTAAGTGAAGATCGCCACGCTCAACTACATAAGGTTCTTAATAAACAAGCCAGAGCATTTGCATGGGAATATACTGATATGAAGGGTATACACCCTGACACTTGTATTCACCACATTTATATGGATCCAAATATTCCACCTGTAAGATAGCCTCAGAGGAGGATGAATCCTGCTTTGAAGGAGGTAGTAAAAGAAGAATTACAAAAACTCCTTACCGCCGGTTTTATATTTCCTATTTCCGATAGAAAATGGGTGTCTCCTCTAGTAGTAGTTCCAAAGAAAGTTATAGGGAAATGGCGTATTTGTGTTGATTTTAGGGAACTGAACAAAGCCACTCTTAAAGACTACTTTCCTTTTCCCTTTATTGACAAAAAATTAGATACCTTGTCAGGTAAATAGTATTTTTCCTTTCTTGACGGATATAGTGGATACAATCAGATCCTAATAGCACCTGAAGATCAAGACAAGACCCCTTTTACATGTCCTTGGGGGACATTTTCTTATCAAGTTTTTGCATTTGGCTTATGCAATGCACCCGCTACTTTTCAGCGAGCAGTCTTAGGAATCTTTTCTGATCTTATACATGACTGTGTTGAGGTATACATGGATGATTTTACAGCCTATGGTAATACTTTTCAATAAGCTCTTGACAACCTCGAGTATGTTTTGATCCAATGTCAACAAACAAACTTAGCTCTTAGTCATGAAAAGTGTAAAATGTCAATGACAAAAGGTATAGTTCTAGGACACCATATTTCTTCTCAAGGAATTAAGGTAGACCCTGCTAAGATCGAAGTAATAGTTGGCCTTCCCTCTCCAAAAAACCATAAGGAGGTAAGAAGCTTTTTGGGTCATACAGGCTATTATCACCATTTTATTGAAAACTTTACAAAGATAGCTGCACCAATGTTTAAATTGCTCATAAAGGATGTAGAATTCCAATGGACGGAATCTTGTCAAAATTATTTTGAGATTTTAAAAGCTAAACTATCAGTAGCACCAATACTTATAGGC
This sequence comes from Pseudotsuga menziesii, assembly GCA_001517045.1. Classification (NCBI taxonomy): domain Eukaryota; kingdom Viridiplantae; phylum Streptophyta; class Pinopsida; order Pinales; family Pinaceae; genus Pseudotsuga; species Pseudotsuga menziesii. The sequence continues at coordinate 22,388 of LPNX011092816.1, read as the reverse complement.
CCTGACTGGACCCTTCCCTTTCATATATCTACCGATGCTTTCGATACAGACATAGGAGGAGTCCTAGGCCAAAAAGAAGGACAATCACCTTATGCCATTTATTTTATTAGCAAAAATATTTCTCCTGCCGAATTAAAGTATACTGTTACTAAGAAATCATTTTTGGCAGTAGTTTATGCTATTAATAAATTCCGTCATTGTATTACAGGGTACGAATTTTTTGTGCACACTTCTCACTTTGCCATTAGATTCTTAATGAATAAACCGATCACCAATGGTAAAGTTACCCGGTGGCTTCTCCTATTGCAAGAATTTAATATTACCGTCATTGATCGACCTGGTAAAGAAAACTTAGTAGCATATTTTATTTCTCGTATACAACACGATAATGATATTAAACCTATTGATGATACTTTTCCTGACGAACATATGTTCATTGTATCTGTTCAAACCCCTTGGTTTGCTGATATTGCAAACTATCTAGTGACTAGAAAAGTACCACACCATTTGGCTCCATACGAGAAACGCCACATAATAGTACAAAGTTCTAACTATTCCTGGGTTGATAATGACCTCTTTTGCACTGGCCTAGATCTTATTATTAGAAGGTGTGTGCGCAAAGATGAAATGATAGATATCCTCCGAGCATGCCATGATGGACCATGTGGAGGCCACTTTTTGGATAAATGGACGACATACAAAGTACTGCACTCTGGATATTACTAGCCAAGTATTTTTAAGGATGCTGCCAAGTATGTCAAAGGATGTGATAGTTGTCAAAGAATGGGTAGACCCACAACATCAGACCAAATTCCTTTACAGCCATAGGTCATGATTGAGCCTTTCGAAAAATGGGCTCTTTATTTTGTAGGACCAATCTCTCCCATGTCTCGTAAAAAGAAATATATCTTGGTTTGTACAGATTATTTTACCAAATGGTAGAAGCTAAAGATTTATTTAGGGCTATAGATAAATATGTAGTAGAATTGATATACGAAGAAATATTACCCAATTTGGTGTACCCAAAGAAATTGTCATAGACCAAGGTACCCAATTCACTTTTAAATTAATGCAAGAGCTCACTATGAAGTATGGTATCCGGCATTGTAATTCCTCACCTTACCAACCTCAAGCTAATGGCTAGGTAGAATCAACCAATAAAGTATTAGAAGCTATTTTAACCAAGTCCATTCACTTACATCATAAGGATTGGTTGGATAGAATTCCAGAGGATTTATGGGCCTATAGAATAACATGGATAAATACTACCGTACATAACCCCTAGGAGTTAGTATATGGAAAACAAGTCCTTTTACCTATTGAATTTCAAGTTAAAACCTTTCGTATGGAAGCACAGTTAGGTATGGATTTGGATGAAGTGCAGAAACAACGAATCCTACAGATTAATGAATTAGATGAAATTAGATAGGATGCACTCCAAAGAACAAGACTAATACAGAGTCAGCGAAAGCAATGGCATGATAAATTTATCAAGAAAAAGCAATTTAATACTGGAGATTGGGCATTACTATTTGATTCATGGTTCAAAAAATTTAAAGGAAAATTAACTACCCATTGGTTGGGCCCTTATGAGGTAGTTACAACTTTTGACAATGGATCAGTAAAAATTAAACCAATTGATGGCTCAGAAGTTTCCATTATAGTGAATGGACATAGACTTAGGATTTACAATCAACCAACATCTAGACAGGATTTCATACAAAATGTTTTACAACAAAGAGAAATGAAATTGATTGAGGAAGAAGTTATTCCTCCTCCTAATCTATGAAATTATTTTGGGTTATCATCACTTGTATATATGTAGATATGTTTTTGCTTCTATGAATAACTAAGAGTCACTTCTGATAAAATAAATTACATGCGACTCTTCTACTTTATATGTTTTTATGAATAAATTGAATCATCTAACAAGTGGTTTTGCAGATTGATCATGGATACTTTATCTCTATAAGCAGCTCATGAAGTATTATCTGGAAAAGGTAATTATGCTCATAAGGTATCTTGATTTTTCCTAATTTGCAGTTTGTAGTAAGAATTAAAGATAACTCCTTGCATATCATTTTTAACCGCTCCTTTTATGATTCAGATAGTTTCTGGTATTTTGATTCAAACATATATATTTCTGATTTGTTATTTCGAATAGTGCTTGATAAGACCTATTTTAATTATCATTCATCTTGTGCCTATGGATTACTAGTTCATCTTGTACTTGTTATCAAAACTTGTCTCTCAAATATCTCTTTGTGATAACTCAAGAGTAGATGGAATTTTTTTACATGTGGGGAACATTACTTATCTCTTCCAAAAAGGATGGATTCTAAGGTTAACGAACAACTTTAAGTTATTCTCTTTTGACATGATTTATGATTAAGGCCAGTATGAAAATCTATTTGTAAGTTTATTTCTATAAAATTGAATTATGTTTCTTAGCAGGGCTTAGCACGCTCTAGTACCAATCAACTTCCATATATTTAATATCATTATATACAAGGCAAACCCGTTGGGGTACTGAACAAGCCTGCTGGCAGCGGGTCAATGCTAAGTAAAAATTTAAAAACAGGAAGCTCGATAAATGCAAGTAAACCCGTCGGGGTACTGAACAGGCTCGCTGGAAGCAGGACTATACTTGCATGGTACCAAGATAAACCTGTCGGGGTACTGAATAGGCTTGCTGGCAGTGGGGAAATATCGGGTAAAGAGGTCTGGTTAATGCACTACTATGCACATGATTTGTAAAATAATGATCATATACAGGATATTTTTGAAAACAAATATTATAAATAAAATGTTGAGGCCCATTCTCTTTACTGTCACTTGAAAATCATCGTAAGTTGGGCTTGGACTTGGCCATCTAATTCAATCAATACCTAGGATGTTATTATCCTAGAAATGGGACCCATAGTTACATCTCTCACACACTTTGGGGTAAACCTAGAGTATTTGATGATGACAAGATATCTTTACAATGAGGCATAGATGCCTAGCTTTTCCTATGGCATTCTTTCGATTATATTATTATCTCTTTCTATGGTCTTTCTCTGCACTGTTATTTTTCATAAATATACATATCTGAATCACTTTCCTTTACTACTTAATTTTTCTTTTCTTTATAAAATAATGATAGCATACTTGCACTTTTATTTATCTAAATTAAACTATTCTTCTCCTTTGCATGAGGACATGTCATATCCTTGGTTTGGGGGAGCATTAGGATTGGATTAGGAAGATTCAGAACAAAATATTTGTCTGCTTTTATCTTTTTATGACAAAATTGCTTATCTCTGACAAATGTTAAAGTGTTTTCAGGTTATAACATGAAGCATGTTTTTATAGAAAAATTTGAAGAAATTTGATGGAAGACTTTACGAAGGATCTGACTAATGGTTCAAATAATGACATGAATGAGATATTGTGGTATTATAGCATGGATGATTAAAATTTGTCAACCAAATTTTTGTTCTTGAATATAGTTTTATTTTTGTATGGATGCTTTGACCTTAAAATTTCTTTTATTATTATTTTACTGTTAGCATCTTTTTATTTTAATACATATGAAAACTATTTTTCTTGTTAACTAAAAATGTTATTTATGCATTTGTGATATATGTTCAAGATGTCCAAAGTTTTACTTTGGACATGGTTGAACTTGTTATAAACTTTATAAATTTATTCATCAAATGCATATGCTTGTTAGAAGATACATAACTTGAATTCTGTTATAATAGCATGGTCTCCTAAGAAATCCAAATCTTTTACTATTCCATCATTGTTTTTTCTAAGAATGGTAAAATATTTTCTATTTTGACATAAAATAAATATTCTTTTATAAGATTAATGTTTAAATCATTCCCTTCATTGGCCAAGTAGAAGACAGTTACTAGTGCAACTTTGCCTTCTTCCTTAATCATTTTTCTTTTTGCTCAATGGGACCTGGAATTTCTCTAGTTTGGGGGAATGTTGAGCCTCATTTTGTTATCATTTTTAGCAATTAAATAACACATTTTAATACATATTTTATTATCTTTAGTATATTTTATGTCATGCAGATCGTTATTTCAGCACAAGGTAAGAACAAATTTGATGTTATTTCCACTTTGGTTATTAATATCATTTTTATGATTTTATTGACTCAAAAACATGTTATTTAAAGCATTTTTAAATGTATTATCTGATATGTATATTCATTTGCATATTTTATAGTTCGTTTGGGCAAATTAACAACAAAACGCATTCATCCTTCCTTTCGCATAACGCATTTAGCTTATGATCCAGCTTGGCATTTAGCTCGTCATCGAGCTGCTGCATGAGATTCGCTGATTGTTTGCCATGTGTACCCTATATTGATGCACTATACGTCCAGCTCGCAGTTTAGTGTTCCATTTAGTTCGTTGTTCAACCCGCTCATCAACCTGCGCGCTGTCCATAATCAATTTTGGGCATTTAAACATGAAACAACCTGTAATCTCCTTCGCTTGCCATCACGCCAACTATCTCTATGCTGGACTGACGCATTTAACTCATGCTCTGAAAGGTTCACCACCTAGCTGTTCATCATCCACGCGTTCAAAGGAATGGACATTTTCTGTTAACTCACAACCTCCTCTGTTTTAATACTCAACTATCATAAGCCTGTGTGTTTAAGGGATAGAACGGCCTGCGTTCCAGAAGACTTACTGTGTTGCCGCCCCTGCTCTCCACAACACCACCAGTATGCATGCTCGCGCCGATGAGGGACTTGCGTTCTAGAACCTGCTGCTGTGTACAAACCTGCGCTCAACACCAATTCATCCTCCACGCCAAGGAAGGGATTCACGCCATGATGAAGAGGGTATTCCCATGCGAAGGAAGAATATCATTCCACATCAATCACGCTGTAGAAGCTTGCTCACGGTAAATAAGGAGCAGACTCGTCACATTATGCCACGATCACAATGAATGAAGAGCCATACCATGTGTTGGTTGCAAATCAATTATGTGCTTTAAAGATTGCCTAAAATTAGAGAGTAGTCGACCTTTATGGTCGACTTGCTCATCTCTCATGTAAACTATATATATCGGTCTCTAAATGAAGAGAAATTTAGTTAGTTAGCCAGAGTCAGAGGTCAGTTAGTCATAGTTTATATAAGCGCTATAATTCTGTTTCTGAAGTTGAATAAAGAGTTGTATGCATTACTGTTGAATATTGAATTTCAGTAGGAGTTAGTAGACATCACCCCTGATTGTTGAGAGGGCCCCTCATCAACCAGAGGTTCATTAGCTTAGTTTTAATTCAGTTCTTTCTTTTCTGTTTTAGTTAATCTAGTTTAATTTCCAGTTTGTTTTCATTAGATTCTATTTTATTTCCTGTATTGTATTAACTTAGTTTTCTTTCAGTAGTTAAATAATAATATTTATTAATTTTGGAGGAAGAAGAGAAAAAAACTACTTTTTTGTTCGTATTTTCGACATATCTCCCTGTGAGTTTACTCAAATTTCGATCAGGAGAGCTCGTTGGATATGAAATTAAATTCCACATCCAATAAGTACCCACTTGAGATACTTTTGACGGACCCCTCTACCCCAAAAACAAGAAATACCTAAAAAAATGTGATGATGATGTCATCATCACATTTTTCAGGTGTTTCTTGTTTTTGGGGTAGTGGGGTCTGTCAAAAGTATGCTGAGTGGGTACTCGTTGGATGCAAAATTTAATTTTGCATCTAATGAGCTCTCCCGATCAAAATTGGAGTAAAAACACCAGGAGATATGTCAAAAATACGAACAAAAAAAGTAGTTTTTTTATGATACATATCCCCAAATTTATATTAAAAATTTGTTTAAGATCTATACGGTATTTCAAATTTAAAGCAATTTCATTGGCTATAACCTGATGAGATGGAATTTGGATTATAGTTAAAAGACTCATTTTGAGTTTAAATTTCCTCTAATGTCCCTTTGATCTAAGGTAGGTTCTTTTGCATGTAGCCGGAGCGAAATATCCACTACACCTAGGAGCCACCTACCACTCTCTGCTCCTGTCTGCATGATTTTAGGAGCTCCAGATATCAATCCATATAATTAGGAACCAACTATGACTGCCACCAATAGTCTCCAACAATTGACTCTAGTAGGTATTCAGTTATGTTTATTTATGCTCTGATTCATATCAATTATATCAGTCTCATTCATCCTGGCACCAGTTTCCATGATTTAAGTTAGGTAGGGCGTCTTTTCTCACCTACCTACATTAATTAACTGGTTTAGGGATCCATAGTTGCATTAGTTAGTTTTAGTGGTGATTTTCCTACACTGAGTTAGCTTCAGAGTCAGTCCAAGTTAGTAGATTCAAATCCTATCTTAGGCATTCAAATTCTCCTATTTGTATTACCATTGTATTACATATTTCATACTGACTAATGGATGTAATATTATTCTTCCAATTATTTGTCTCATGTGTGTTTAATTTTCCATGAATTATTGATCATTTTTTACTAAATTCTTCTCTCTCTTCTGCATCCTTATTTTCTCATTGAATTCATGTAGGATTGAAGATCCTATACTTCATTAAATTTAACAATACCTAGTGATCGTGCATTCATAATATCATTAGTATCGCTACTCATAGCCAAGTATATGCTTGAAAGGTCATGTGTAATGGACTAAGGCATCGTTCTTGAACTTAGATGATTACATTCTTAGTTTAGGGCATAAATCCTAGGTTTCATCCCTCAACCATGTATAGGACCCAAACACTCATACATAGAATCCAATACCTAAGAATGGCCACACCCATATTCATACTTGGAATCAAGGCTATCCTTGAGAAATTATAATAAGGTTTCATTGATGACAAGATAGGTAGAGGCACCATCATAATCATGACAAATCCAAGGCTATTTATTAAAATTTCTAATGTTTATTAGGTGTTTGGTTTAGAATCTATTTCTCTCTTGATCCAAAATCTATTTCATTAGATCAATTAGACATGTTAGAATGTGAACAATCCATCTGAAGTTCTGAATGGAGTTGATGTGAAGGGTGCAATATTAGAAAAAAATAGAGATTCAATTTCAATAGGAAGATCATGGAGGGACATGTTGATGTATTTGTAACTTCAGAATGTATTCTTCTATGTATCTTATATATTGTAACCCGATGTTTATTCCGGGATGTTTCTATTATGTATTTGAGTCATGTTGTCATGCCCCGATGTTCCGATCGGAAGGATTAATAATGTAAACAAGTCTTGTTAAGTCATTGTTAAAGTCCCCACAGTTTCAGGGCACTAGAGTTATTATACACTCATTAAGGTGTAGGCTCTAGTAAGTAATTGTTAAGTTGGGACGACATGATTGAGTGCACTTCAAGTGAACGAAAGAATATAAATAGAGAGTGAGGGTCTCTCTACACTCTCTATTTATCACTTGTACTACACATCACTCACTTACTCAAGTGTGGCGCGTTAGTGAGGAAGGAAATACTGGGACTAGACATAAGAAGAAGACTACTGCTGTCGGGAGTGCATCTTACTGTTTTGGGGTCTTACATCTTGTGGTGATTCTATATTTGAGGAAGTTGTGGATTTTTCTCCATTTATGGTTTCCCCGATCAAAAACATTGTGTTCATTGTCTCTTGTGTTTGATTTCTGTACTTGTTATTCTCTCAGTAAAGATCCTAACATAATGCTAGCTTAATGTTGAAAAAACTAACATGGTATCAGAGCTAACCTGAGAAGAAGACATTGTGCAGCTATAGAAGCTAGGGCTTCTTAATTTTTGGGTCTCTCTCCACAATCTATCAGCAAAAGTATGCTAGGATGACTCTCCATTGAAGGGTGCATCTTTCTGTCGAAGCGGAATTCGATTCCGAGCATTTTCAGTTTCAATGAGGAAATTAGGGATTTATACAGAAGAGGAATTTTTGAGTGAGACCAGCATAGGATTTTTCTCCTCATCAAAACCAAAATTTAGAGACCTGGATCAAGAAATTTGGTTGGGTGAAACTCCGGGAAAGTCAAACCTTAGTTTGACCCTGAGCTTGAAAAACCCTAAATACTAAAACTGATAAGTTTTGGTACAGTCTCTATATTCCGAGGTTGGAGAAGAATCAGAAGCGAAAAATTGCAGGGGCCGAAGGTAAAATCCTGATGAAAACTGTTTCCAAAAATCAGCCTCATATTAGCTATATTCTGGGAGATATGATCCCTCCAAGTTAGGGTTCCAGCCTCTTCCAGAATTCATCCCTAAACAGGACACCTGGGGAGAATTGCAATATCTTGGGCTACAGAGGTCCAAATGGAATTCCTGAAGATGTTACAGAAAGGGTACAGACTGTACTTTCAGTAGTCCTAATTTCCAACTCATAAGATAAACATGTGACACGTGGAATTCCGTACAACTTCGCTGTTATGAACAGCCCTGTAAAAGGTCACCTTGGGAAAATGATCATAAATACCAAATGGTGAAACCAATTCTGATGAAACCTATGGTGTTGGATCTGGGACATGAGAGGTTACATCAGGACGAAAGTTTAGACATAGAGGAGTAGTAATTTCATAGATATCATAGAAACAATAACAAGAATTTCTGTAGAAGAAATTGGAAAACTAGGGCTTCTTATTCCGGGAGCTTCCCTCCACTGTTTTCAGAAAAAGAGTACATTGGACAAATCCATTTGAAGAGATATATATGTCTATCCAATAATATCCAAAATATTCTAAGTTTTGAAAATTATGGTTTCTATGACAAACCCTAGATCAGCTAGCTCCGAAACCAAGACGAACACCTCAAATAAGTAAGATCTAATCCTTTGCTATTTTC
>LPNX011092816.1:0-13287 GCA_001517045.1 Pseudotsuga menziesii | reverse complement strand
GCTTGAATTGATATAATACTTCCTCAACAACAAGTAAACAATACAAGCATACTATATATCATGGTGTTAGATCTATTCTAGCATATATAATCAATAATGCACAAGCATTTGACATATTCCAATGGATACAATATTCAATCAAATACACATCATTGGACAAGGAAAGATAGTTCTTATTAATATAAATCAGAGATTACAAGATAGATACAACCTCTGACGGCACGTCTGTGAATCGGAGAAATTGAATCCCCCACTTGAGCCTCCACCACCCCAATCCTCCATCTCTCGATAGCAACCTCACTAGAAAAAGGCAAGCTTGGGAAGAACACAAAAGTGCTCCAAAGGGACAAAGGGATGCAGACTCAAGTATAGTTCTGGCAACAATTGACTATAGTTTTGTTGCTTTCAATATCTCTATATGCCTTCAATGTACCAAGGGGTTCCTTATATAGCTTCACAAGGGATAATGAAGGGTCGAATCCGAGCGATTTCAAGGCATATGGAAGGCCAGGAGACAAATGAGTCGGATCCATGTCAAGGAAAACTCCAAAAGGATTTGGACTATGCACACATCCTGATGTACGCTTTTATAGGGGTCAAACCCACGTATGTACGCGGTTATCGGGGAAAAAGCAGCGTATATCATCTTTTATATAGTTTTTAGGGATGATCAAGGAAACATCAAAGAATAAAATATGGTCCATGGGGTCTAAAGAGTCTGCAGTGGGATAGGGGAAGGCCATACAAAGTGTGATTCACCTGGAGTGGTGAAATCCACCATAATAGATGCCCCCTAATGTGTGAGGTCAGAGGGGTCATACGATGGCTGAAATACATTATAATTCCATCCCAGAAGTGGAGTGATGAAGGATCCCAAATGGAAGACCAGCCACCCAATCAGCATAGTACAATGATACAACTCTGCATACAACTGCAAGTACATATAGCAGTCCCGGATACATAAGAGTACAATGGCCATGAATAGGCATCACATATGTGGTCATCTCCACGTAAAATATACATATATCAGGATCTCCATGATGAATATGTACAAAGGACCATGATCTCCAAAATGGCTGAAGATATACAATAGATCAAGATCTCCATAGTGGCTGGAAATGTCTGACATACACTGGAATCAAGTCACGAGAGTTGAAATATCATGAACACTAGCACTATCAAGGAGGTAGCATATAAGAGATGCCACCAGTCTGGAAGGTCTTCTACACAAACCGCTACGAGTACATGTCCTACTATGCGAATAGAGGTGTCGAGGTCGAACATAGTAGTCCATCGTCTGATTACCGGTCATTGATGTATACCGTTAACAGACGCGAGATTACCCACCGATAATGATAATGGGAATCAAGGTACTAGAGTGCAAACTAACAAGTGTGAATAGATGTGTTGAGTTCAAACACTTGAGAGAATCCATCGATCAGGGGACATTGATGTATTCCCAAGAAACTGTCAATGGAAAGAGAACCTGCCACTGATGACTGCAAGTCTCAAGGCACTCAAAAGGACTCTAGATTCCAATCCCAGAATAAATGATCTAAAGTCGATGGGATGAAATCCGCTAGAAGGAGGGCATTAAGGCATCCCCCATCATCCAACATGAGGTACTCAGCAAAGCTGTCTAATGTGGAAGGACTCGATCATAAAGTGCACGAACCAGTAACTGTACCAGGAATGGCTGACATGCAAAGTCAAGATAACTGAGGAATGGCCGACACAGGTTTCTACTTCCTTCGAACAAGAGCATAACGGCGTATGGTGACTGAATGAAGGCAGCATAGACTCAATATACAAACTGGGACATCTCTGTGACACAGGAGGCATCAATAGAGGCTCCATAAGGACTGGAAGCTTAACATGTCGGTGGAGATAAACTCAGATAAACGAGTACAGCTCCTAAGTCAAATTATAACCCAACCAATGGATGTGATATACAGTGCTCTGTTCGAAGGCGACACGACTCGACAACTGCCAAAGATAACATCTTTCCTTGTTCGACTTTTTGGTTTTTTGATTTTTTTGGACTTTTTCAGTTAATTGAAAAGCTTGAAAAAAGAATAAACTAGCTTTATAGTTACAAACTAGGAGGAGACGAATGTCATAAGGTCAAACAAACTAGTTCCAAGCAGTGGAACATACCTATGCTCAATGCAAGGATACATGTGTAGGATATCGACACTCGGGGGGAAATCCCCTCCCGGTAAAAAGGGAATCAAGCTGCGAAGGATAAATAAAAATGGCTCTGCATGGCTAGACATGAGACAAGCTCGGGCTATATGGCTGAGACGCAATGTCAGAGGAGCCAGCATAAAGCTCAATAAGGCAAGCAAAGCTCATGATAATGCATTCACAACTTGACATAAGGGGAGTCCGGAGAGAAAAAGGCCAACATAAGATCAAGAGGAGTATGAGGCTCTTGGTAAATGTCATGGCAATACTATACAACGGATTCCCACACCCTAAAGGAGAAAATGTCGGCATGGGCACCAAATACAAATAAGGCGCTAACTAGGGTACCCATGTAAGGTGAAGCTCTACCACTCACACCATGCCACTTCTAAAGCAGCAAGAAGGTTCCGTGACATAATAGAGTGGGTTCGTACCTAAGGTCATGGTGACATGGTCATAAGGTCATGCAAAATGCAAACAGTGTGAACCTAACCTATATGCCAGTATAGACGTTATACCTGAGATCAGCACGAACGGGTCAATCCAAATGCTAAAATGGCACTGAAAATGGTCTTCTACATCACAAATTATGTCAGAAACGGTCCAAAATGGTTAGAAACGATCAAAACTATAGGAAAAGGGGTAAAAATTTTCAAATATTTGAAATTTTTTCTATAAATAGTAAAAAATATAAATCATTTGAAACTTTTACCCATTGGAGCTCTGATATTCAACTGCAAATTCCAAGAGATCCAACCGGTGGAATTCACAACCGTTTCTTCTAGGTAGTTACTCATGCTCTCCTCATGCATTTCAATATAATTTTTGTTGATTTTCATGGTAAAATGAGGTAGTTCAGGCCAATTCTACATGAGCACTATGGCCCACACAGTTATCAAAGATTTTTCCATGTATAGGGCTGGCTATACGAGGAAAAGGGGCTAGAAACCGCGTACATACGTGGCTGTTTGCAAAACAATCACGTATGACGTTGCGCAAGTGGATTTATAAGAATCTAATGGACAAAATGGCAATTTCTCATGTAGGATGGTGCTAGAATGGAGAGAGCGCGAGCATGGTGAAGTAGAGGAAGTTGTAAGGGCTGACGTGATGGCTCAACAAGCTCTAAGAAGGTGCGGACTCTACAAGTTTTGGTGCCTTGGTGGTTTGAGGGCCAAACCAAGACTGCTAGAGATGCTGGTAAACTATTGGGATCCAGACTCAGAGTCCTTCAGGATAGATGGGATGTCTCTCACTATAGAGGTGGAAGAAATATACTTCATCATAGGTCTATCTAGACGAGGGGAGGTGGTGAACCTTCATTCCCGAGGTGGGCTAGGCGGTGGGCTTACTATCGATGAGTACGTAGATGTGTAATGCTACTCAGATACTGAGAAGGTGGGAAGTCAAGTCCCCACCAATGCTATACAAGTGCTGGGCCTAAAGGCCATACTACTGATGCTGGGCAGGATAGCAGGCTTAGCCTCACTCCATCAGGCCTCGTGGCCACTGATGTACTATGCGGTGGAGTGTATGAGACCGACCATATATGACTAGAGTACTACACTACTAAGCAACATGAAACACTAGCTCAGTGAGTGTAAGGCAAGTAGGATACAGAACTTCAGGTTCAGCAGCATATTGAGCACGTTTTTCTTCGAGCGGGTTTCGATATTGAGCCCTAGAGTGGACGTTCCTCTCCACAGGGTTCGAGATCGGACCCAACGGCGTTCGGCAGATGCTATGCGCAGACTGGGGGGTGGTAGGGTGGCCAACCCATATCCAACTGACTTCTTTCCATGGTGGCAACAACAGATTGTTGCCATAGATGACTACCCCTATGGAGGGATAGATTTCTGGGGGGATCCGGACATGCCATTGCCACCAGGATCGGTATACAGAGAGATAGGTACCGAATCTCGACTCTCACACATTTTTTTAAATTTTTTTTATTTATTTAATTTTTTTGTATTTTCTTGATTATGTGGAATCAAAAAGACATGTTTTTGCATGACAACACATAGTGACATCTACCATTCATGTGCAGATGTAGGACCACGATGACCAGAGGGCTTCCCACGTCACAGACGGAGGGGAAGAGGGGATGACATCATAGGTGCGGATGCGGAGCGAACGCTCCAGGGCATTCATACCAACTTTGTGCGACTGAATCACAGGGTTCCCATGGCCCAAGTTGAGGACTTTCCTAAGGCCATGCAGCGACAGGTGGTGGGTGTGCCACGTGCATGGGTGCACTTATTCTGACGACTAGCTAGAGCCATAGTGACATATCATGATCACAACCCTCCCCCTCCACAGGATTAGACACCTGGGAGTATATATGTTTTGTACGACCGTGTATTATATGATGGAAGCTTTGAAAGCTCCACTTTTGTATATGACACTATGTATTACCACATTTTTTATATATATAAAAAGTTTTATGGTGATCGGTTTATTTATTTACATGTGTAAAAATGTTTATGATTAATTTATTATGAATGAAACAAATGCCAATCTAACACGTAGTTAGCATATGAGTCAGCAACTTGATTATCATTTCTTGGAATGTGTATATATGTAATACTGTCAAATTGCCGTTCTAACAATCTCACATGTAAGAATCTTCTCAATAACGTCGGATCTCTAACATGGTACAAACCATTAAGCCGTGACACTACTAACTCCGAATCAAGACGTACCTCAAGAGATAGAACACCATGTGAAATGGCATCCCGTAGAATCTCGATAACGACACTATATTCAACAACATTGTTGGAAGATGGCCGTAGACATACACCTCCTGAAGACAGTACCTGACCCATAGGAGTATAAATCACCCAAGCAACAGAGGCTGAGTGTTGAGTGTGACGGCTTACACCATCTGTGAATCCTATGTAGGTGAAAGATTCCATTGACATCTGCCAAAATAAATGGAAACTAATCACAAACCCGATCATGATAAGAAAAAGACCTAACTATGCAAAGCTGTACAATAATATACAGCAAGCAGCCTTGGCTAAATATCATGCATAGTATTTTTTAAGATAGAGCCCATTTCTAGGCTCCGCCAAAGCTGTGCCTTCATAATCGACTAACTCATAGGCACCCTTCTCTAAGACACGCTTGACCACGTAAGGACCACGCCACATAGGATTAAATTTCCCTGCCCCCAAGGGTTCTTTCGATTGATCCCACAAAAGGACCAAGTCTCCTTCACTAAACACTATTGGATGGACAGACTTGTCATATTGGACCTTAACACGACGCTTATTAGCCTCTAAAGCCACCAAGGCATCTCGACGCTGCTCATCAAGTTGCTCGAGGTGGACCAAACGCTCCTCCAAAGGTGAAGTGTCTGGTAAGAGTTCCACAGCTAGCTTCAACGAAGGAATCTCTCATTCAACCGGCAATATCGACTCCACTCCATGCACAAGCTAATATGGAGAAAAACCAGTGGCAGTCTTAACCGCGGTTCGATATGCCCACAAAGCAGGGTATAACATAATATGCCAATTCGTCTTGCTCTGTGTGATGGTTCGTTGGAGAATGGACTTAAGTGATTTATTCACTTCTTCAACCTGTCCATCCGCTTGGGGGTAGTAAGAAGAGGAGTGCTCTTGCTTATACCCTAACTTGGATGCCAACTCTTCCATCATATGGTTCTGAAAGTGCAAGCCATGGTCAGTGACAAGCTCTCTCAGAATCTTGAACCGAGTAATGATTTGGTTGAATACGAAGTGAGCGGCTGTCTCACCGTTGGATTTTATTGTAGGCATTGCCTCAGCCCATTTCGTGAAATAATCTACAGCCACTATAATATGATGGTGCCCCCCAGCCGAAGCTAGGCTGCAATCCATAAAATCGAGCCCCCACTTGGTGAAGGGACCGACGGTGATAATGGGATGTAACGGGGCAGGCTTCGAGCGCATATTTCATGCGAACACCTGGCAAGGGTGGCACCTCTTTATCGCATCAACACAATATTTAAAGATCGACGGCCAGAAATAACCTGCTCTCAAAATATTTTGAGCTGTAGAAAGCCCAGATAAATGACCACCACACGCCCCTCCATGGCAATCATTCAGCACAACCTCAGCCTCCTTGTGAGTTAAACAATGTCATAAAATGGAATCTACCCCACAGCGGTACAAAGTATTGTCCACTATAAGGTAGTTCTTAGAGACGTGATGTAATCGTCGTCGTTCATCTCGCGAGAGGTGAGTAGGAGTCCTATGTGTTTGCAGATATACTATGATATCTCCATACCGTGGGTCAGACATCGATATTAAGAAGATGTGTTCATCAACAAACATATCTTCACAAACCGACTCCTCGGCCTCGCTCGGGAAATCCGATATAAGCTCTGCAAAGATTAACGATTTCTTCGATTTTGCCGAAACAAACTCGAGATCGAACTCTTGCAGGATGACAATCCATTTATTATACTTTCCCCCAATCATCCTTCGTGTGAGGATGAACTGAAACGGATTGACATGGGCCACAACCGAGGTCTGGCGAAGGAGAATATAATGTCTCAAACGCTGAACCGCATGTACGGTCGCTAAAGCAAGCTTCTCAACTTGAGAATACCGAATCTCTGCGTCAATAAGGTTTCGGCTCAGATAATATATGACATGCTCCTGGAGCTCCTCATCCTCCTGAACCAATACCATACCAATCGTCTCTAAATACGCGGCCACATATAATAGGAAATCACGGCTATAATCCGGAGGACTAATCACCGGGGCCAATGCTAGGGCTCGCTTAAGTGCATCGAAGGACTCCTGAGCTTGCTCATCCCATTCAAAGGGAGCATCCTTCTTTAAGAGACGCATGAAGCCTCTAGTCAGATTGGAAAAATTGACCACAAATCTTCGTAAGAAGTTTTCCATACCTTGCAAACACTGAAGATGACGAATATTCTTCGGGGGAGACAACTGAAGTATTGCCTCAACCTTTAAGGGATCGAATCTTATGGCCTCCTTTAAAACGATGATTCCTAATAAACGACCTGACTTTACGCAAAAGATGCACTTATGAGGATTTAATCGAACCGAATAGTGTGGGCATCTTTCGAAGACCAATCTCAAGTGATAGGAATGACGCATTATCATACGAGAATGAGCAGCAAGGTCATCCAAAAATACTTCAATAATAGACTTGAGATCATGGAAAATCAAGGTCATTGCCCACTGAAATGTAGCTCCGGTGTTTTTAAGGCCGAAAGGCATCTTCCGATATGCAAACGTTCCCCAAGGACAAATAAATGCAGTCTTGTGTTGGTCCTCAGGTTTAATCTAGATCTAATTATACTTGAAAAATCCGTCCATAAAGGAGAACACCTCGCTACCCGCACACTCATCCAAAATCTGATCTATAAATGGTGTGGGGAAGTTATCCTTACGACAGGCACGATTTAAATCGCGGAAATCAATGCATATTCGGATCGCTCCCTGCTTCTTATCCACCGGAATGGGATTTGAAACCCACTCTGTCAAGGGAATGGGATAGATGAAACCGGCTTTCAACAGCTTCTCTATCTTTGCCTTAATGGCGGGTGCTTTCCTAGGATTCATAGCGCGTAAACGTTGTCAAACAGGCTTAGCATTGGGGTAAGTCTTAATCTCATGTTCGACAATCCGAGGGTCAATACCTGGCATCTCATCATAAGACCAAGCAAAAATATCACGGAATTCCTTGAATAGCTCGGTATATTCGAGAATCTCAGCCTGGGAACAATCCACCCCAATATAAACATTCTCAATGGTGCCAGGATTTCGAGAGATGTTGATAGAAATCGTGGAAGATATGTTCGCCATGTTCCCATAAGCCATATGACCAGGAGAGCTTAATGGAACCATGGGACTACCAAGTCTCTGACTAAGAATCTCCCTATAATCTTCATGCTCCAAATGGTCAAGCGATGGAAGGAAATATGATCTATGATGAAGTTCCTCCCAAGGCGGCTCAACACCCGACATAGCCTCATTGATCGCTTCATCTGAAGGGAAAACCATATCCAGGCAGTCGTGGGCATGAGAAGACTGTACTGCCCATGTGGGTAGCACATAGGGGTCTTCCTCTTCCGTCTGCGAAGAGGAAGAACAAGGCTCCGCAACATCCATAAGATTGGCTTGATAAACTATCATGGTTGCAGGAAGCGGCACATTGGTCTCGACAATCTCACTCGAAATACTCACTGTAGGAAGAATCCAAGGATCTCCCATATGATTCGTGTGAAAAGACACTGAGGTCGTAGAAGTAAAAGCCTTATCGGAACAAGATCCTATCATGAGGACCGGCACAGGACAACTAAAGCTTCCCATGAGGGATGGATACATGCCTACACCCACACTCCCAGTTGCCGGCTGAGAGTGTTCAACGACCGGAACCGAAGTTCCCAAAGATGCAGTAATAGGGGAATTCTTGAATTCCATTTGATCAATCGTTACGATCTTCCTATTATGAGGAAAGCATACAACGCGAAACACGGAAGAAGCAATGGCTTGCATACTATACATCCAGTTCCGACCCAGCAAGAGATTGTAGTCGAGGGGTGCATCAACCACCTCAACCTCTATCGCAACGGTCTTCCCTCCCAAACAGACTTTAAGGGACGGAATGATTCCATGCAGCCTAAAAGATCTCCCATCAAAAGCAGTTAACATAGTCGCTGACTTTGACAACTCAGGAGAACCAAGACCCTTCCAACAAGACAAAGAAATCATAGATGCAGCAGCACCCTCGTCAATCACAGTGCGCTTGACGATCATATTTAGACATTCTATGTGTACCAAAAGCGACACATAGTAGGGCAAGCGAGGCTGATGACCTGCGGTTTCAAATTTGATCACTGAGGAAGAATCATCACCGTTCACACCAAGAGCAAAAAGCAAAGCCTTCCTTTGCGAAGGACAACTCTGAAGCACTTCCAATGCAGACATCGCACAAGGAGTATGGCCCAAGTCCTCGACAACTGAATAATTCTGGGTGGCTCAGGCATTTGGATTATGCCCCGAGCGCTTAAGTACCCCCTTAGGAATGCGAGGTGCAGCTTCAGGTTTATCCGTAGGTTTCTCAAAGCGCAAAGGAGTTCCTGGTGGATTGGGTTCTTTGCCTGGGCTGGGTTGTGACAATCCATAATCTTTCACACGAGTCACAACCTTGGCAGCACGGACCATGTTAATGCACCCATGAGCACTAGCCTCTGGTGGATCATTCTCAATAGATTGCTCCTAGGACTTCGAGTTCATATTCTGGTTATGCGGTAAAGGGTTCGTTAGCACAGCTGGGCCTTGTGCTAAGAGTCTCGAAGCTTCATCAATTCTAGGGCACAAGTAAGTGAGGTGATCATCCTTACATAGCTTACAAGGGAACTTAACCTTACATTTCGCTTGCTTGTCCCCACTAGCATTCTGACCGTTCTTGTCATTATTGGAAGCATTCTCATTCCTATTCCCACCCTTTCTATTATTATTCTTACCCTTTTTCTTATTCCGTCCATGTTGTTGGTTACCCTTCTGGTCCAACGATTGCAAAGAAAGTACACTCGCCGTTTGGGCGGGTTGAGACGAAGCCGTAGCTTGTCCCGAAGCAGACTGGTTGAGTGATAATTGACTAACTCGTTTTGCAACCAAATCTGCAGGTTTCGCACTTGCACAACCCACAATTCCATCGACATGTGGTCCAGGTTTGACTTGGGATTGAAACTAGAATGAGGAGCATTGGGAATAATCTCATATAACAAACCGGATTGAGCATAAATCAAGTCCAGGTCCTGCGCCCTAAAGATTGCTTGTTCCTCATTCTGCACTCCAGATGTAGAAAAATCCTTCGCAATATATGGCAATAAAGACTTGAGGAACCACTCGAGAAGGAACTTCAGCGGTATAAAGGCTTTAATTAATCTCTTCTGTCTACGCCACTCCTGAATATGATCAGAAATATGGGTGGCTTTATCTTGCCGAAATGTCGACAAGAGTTCAGTACCAACGTCATAACGCACTGGTAGCTGGAAGTGATTAAGAAAAGTCATCGCAAGATCATCGAACAAGGTAAAGGCTCCCTTTGGTAATTCTATATACCATTTCACAGCAGGCCCTGTAAGGGTGCATTGAAATATTCGCAAGCGGACTGAGTCCCGATGTAACGAATTCGAACAGCACCAAAGGTGAAACGTGGTAACGTGTTCGCTCGGATCCTCTCCCGGTTTCCCTTCGAAATTAGGTATGTCCGAAGGAATCTTGGTAGGGACAGCCTGCCAAGCCGGGTCATGAGCCACGGGATCGTTCGTAAGTCTTGATAAGTCAGGAAGGTTAAGCGTTGCGAGGAAAGGGAGCTTAGCATGATGAGGTCGATGGACCGCTCCCTGGTTCACATAGGTTTGAGCACCACCATGGCCTTGGCCATAGTGTCCTCCTCCTGTCTGACCTGTATAAGGTGACGTGGAAGTACCATAGTAAGGTGGACCTTGACTAGTAGGAGATACGAAGCCATAATTAGGAGAGTAAACAGGTTGTTGCAGATACCCGCCTCCGCAAGGTGAAGAAACCTGTCCATACTGCGGACCATAATAAGGTCTATAGGTCATCGCATGCGATGTCCCATGGGAAACTCCGTAGGTAGGAAGATAAGCTCCAGAAGGGGGAACATACATACCAGAAGTAGGTATATATGCCCCGGACGTAACAGGCTGACCACTAGACAGGTGAATATAGCCTCCCGAAGCAGCGGGTGGTATATGAACTTGAGACACAATTGGCCTAGTAACCACAGTACGGACCTGACTCGTAGCCATATATCGACTCGAAGGACCACATGGATAAGGTGGAGGATGTACATTTGAAGAAATCGGAACCGAGGACGAAGGAATCTAAGTAATAAGATATGTGCTAGTGCCTATCATCACTCGTCTCGGACCTGGTATCCTAATCGGATCGCTAGCCCTAGACCTAGGAGGGGGATAAGATGGAGCTTCCACCACTGGGATGGAAGGTGCAATGTGACTAGTACTCCCAAACCTCTCCGCAAGGTAAGGAATGGGATTGCCCCCAGGCATAGTGCTAGGCTCAAAGTCGGATTCAACATGAAATGTCAAATCGTGCATAGGAAAACCAGTCGTAGCATAACTACCGTAGCTAGTGCTAGGAGGTTCAAAGTGAGTCTCGGCATCTTTCGTCATTCCATACCGGTAACGTGTCAACGGGGAATTAGCCCTAGGGTGAGTAGGTCTATCATTCAAAGATCCTATCTGGGAAATCACAGGACCGAACTCAGCTAGGTCAGGTGAAGGATCGTATGTAGGAGTAAGTTCCCCATCGTCAATACGAACGAGAGGATATGGCTGAGGAATAGTCTCTAAATGATCCTCCATGGTGTGTGAATCAGTGTGTGACATAGTCCTCCTGGACAGTTTAGGCCCCTCTCCCAAAGGAGGAGGAGAAGTGGAAGGTGAAAGTCCTGCTAACCGACGAGAACGACGCGAAACCGCACTCAAATCCACAATGACTCAACAAAAAGCAAAGACTCTCTGTTTACGTAAACCCTAGGCCAACTAGCGTGCACAGAGCAATCACTAATAAAATCT
Organism: Pseudotsuga menziesii; assembly: GCA_001517045.1. Taxonomy (NCBI): domain Eukaryota; kingdom Viridiplantae; phylum Streptophyta; class Pinopsida; order Pinales; family Pinaceae; genus Pseudotsuga; species Pseudotsuga menziesii. The sequence continues at coordinate 1,511 of LPNX011092816.1, read as the reverse complement.
AAAGCCAAATGCAAGCAAACAAGGGCTGGATAAGTGAGCTCCCGAATGTGGCTGGTATGTCTTGCCTAGGAGAGGCCTGAGAACCCCTTGTCACCACAAGCGGAGGTACGGAACCAATTATTGTGGCCCTCAGCTTCAACGCATATAGTGAATGTGCTGTCCGACCCCAACCTAGCCGAGACACATGCAGAATAACCTCTACAAGTACCCCCTCGATATCCTAGGTAAGGTCACTAAGGTCACCTCAATATAATCAACGCTCAGGCGGACAGTCGCAGGTGGGATTGACCGTATGGGAAAGGTAGCAAAGCCCGAAACTATCGAAAGAGCCCCCAGATACGAATATAATCCTAGAAATATCGTCGGTGCTACTCAGTTATGACTAGGGGTCATCCCAATCAATAACCGCTCACACTGCCTCGTGCTTGACTCCCATTTGAGAGGAGGATCCTGAGAATGATGGTTATACCAAGGATTTCACACACTCCCTGGACAGACACCTAGATGTTGTTGTTTAGTGATCTTGGAGAATTGACTTACAATGAACTATTCCAAGATCCTAAAACCTAAGCTTGTTGGTGCACCCTAGAAAAGAAAAGAGTGTAATTTATTTTAATTAGCGTTTATTTTAGTTGGCTTTATTACTCAAAAATAGGATATGGTCATGCAACTAGTGGTGTTATGACGCAACAGAAGTAAAATACACACCGTAACAATCAATGCACATGCATTATGTCCATGTAAACAGGGTATGCTACTACGTGAAATGTACAATTCTTCTTCAAATGATGAATGCAAATTTTTCCTATATGAAGTCCTAACTAGTACTCCAAAGCAAATCTAGATCTAATGCAAGTACAATGCAACGTGCAAAATGCAATGCATGATGATAAGCAAATGTTTTTGGATTTTTTGAAAATATAAGAGATGCAAAAAGCAAAAGAATGATTCTACCACCCCCAGACTCTGCAAGTACACATAGACAGCATCCAAGCAAAGCACTAAGGTAAAAGAACTCTAATGCACTAATCTCAAACAAAAAATCAAAAATGCCATGAAAAGAATTTTCCTAAAAAAAAAATTAGGCTAAACAAAACGTTTCCAGTCAGAACCAGAGGTCAAAACAGACTTAGGCAGTGCCAAAGGAGACTCAGCAACTAACAACATTCACCCAGCAACCCATTAACTTCCACAAAAAGTAAAAAACCAGGGTATACGCGATTGTTCGCAGTAAACCCGCATGTATACGCAGAAATCCCAGAGGAAACCGCTTGTATACGCGACTGTAAATCAAAAACCCGCGTACAGGAAGAAAAGTTGCATAAAAACAAGGCAAGCAGATAGGCTGAGATAGACTTTACTCCAATTAGACTCTACCAGGCATACATGCCCCCAAACCCGACACATAAACAAGAGAGAAAGAGAAATTCAAATACATTGAATGCCGAGAAAATCACCCCCAAAGGACAACTACTAGGAACTCCCCAGCGGAGTCACCAATTCTGTTACGG
>LPNX011092795.1:15818-58280 GCA_001517045.1 Pseudotsuga menziesii | reverse complement strand
TAGCAATATTATTATGAACCTGGGCAGGTCTGACCTATTTTCGGGGCTGCAACTTGTGAAAATCATAGGATATCCAATAATAGATTTGATCCTTATGGCCTCTTATAGTGCATCTGCAGGTGTAGCATTCCTCTGTTACTGTAAGGGAATTATGATCTAGCCATTTCATCTCCACCACATCCACAACAAAGAAAAAAAACATGAATAGAAAAAAAACACAATAGATAATCAAGAAAAACACAGAACAAACCTGAAGGTCTAAACATTGATGTCATTCTAAAGGCAGTGGAGACCCAACGTGAAGCTCAATACCAATATTTGTCAGTTTCAATTTCTGTCCACCGACACCAATCTCATCACCATGTTTAGAATTTCCTGAATTCCAATTCCATTTACTCTTCTTAGATGTGTCTTCAAGCATCTTCTTAGATTCAGACAAATTACTTGTAAATCTAGTCCTCTTAGCCTAAGTATTCAACACAGTAGGTCTGCGTCAGAATTGAACTCCCTGTACAGGTGCCTGAAGGATAAAGAAAGAAAACAATTCTTTAGGAGCCCAATCCTTTTCAACCAACAATCATATATAACTCAGTGACTGCAACTTGGTAAGACCTTTGGCCCAATCAATTATCATGACCTTTGATTTGCCAAAAATAGAAAGCTAGAGAATTATTTTATTTTTGCGAACCATAAAAGCCCCCATAAGGCTAAAAGTTCATGCAATTGCTTTGTTGGATCTCTTAAGATCGAGGTGCATGGCTCTAATATTACTAATAGAAGGTAGACAACTTCGAAAAATTACACTTTATTGCCAAATTTGCAATTTTCCAGGACACAATTAAAAATGACTAACATAAATGACTAATTCATATTCTTCTAGCTAGTCATTTTTTATGTCGTGACTAAATTAGTCATTTATTTTAGTCATTTTTAACTCAGTCACTTATTATCTAGTCATATTTGTTAACTGGTGACTAAATTAGTCATTAATTTTAGTCGTTTATAGTTGAGTCAATCAAAATTGCTCATATTTAGTAGTAAATCACTTGGAAAACCTATGGTGACTAGAATTTTTAGTCACCTAGTAGCTAATTCCTCATTTTGTACTAGTGTATGTGCTATCTTTCCACATGTGTAACATCTAACCTCATGATTTATTCCTCTTCCTTGGCATCTTTGAAAAGATCTACTTCCTCTGAAGTCTCTTCCTTTCTAAGCTTGTTCTGGCTGATTTGATGATTTAGCTTCTTCCTTCTGAACTAAGAACTTTCCTCTTCCAGTTTGTGGTCCCTTACCTCTGTAAGCCTGACCTTTTCTTTTCCCTGAGTTATTTCTCCTATTCAGTTTCTCTTCCACTTTTAAAGCACATTGGTATACTTATTCAACTGATTTAGGTGAGAATAAACTCATCTCATCCTGAATGTCTAATATAAGACCATTCATGTATCTGGATACCTTCTTAGAGTTATCTTTTGTGTATCCAGCTCTAATGTTTACCTTGTAAAACTCCTCTGTATACTCTCTGATAGTAAGCAGTCTTTGTCTTAAGTTCTGCATCTTCCTATACAAATCTATTTGGTAATCTATGGGTAGAAATTTGTCCTTCAACCTGGTAATCATTCTGCTTGAACTTTTGATTTGTTGTTTGTGCAGTCTTCTCCTTTATGCCTATACTCCATCCCACCAAATAAAAGCATGTCCTTTGAGTATAATCACTACAAAATTTGATTTCTTATCTTCAGGCACTTCCAAAAAATCAAAATTCTTTTCCATTGAATTGATCCAGTCAACTAATTCTTTGGGATTTAATCCTCCATCGTATGCAGCTATCTCCACTCCTACTTTTCAACTAGCCCCAATGATTTCCTTTAAAAATTTCACTCCAATGTCCTCCTTTGTCCTTTCGTCTACTTCTGGTTCAACCTCAGCTTCACTGACATCACCTGCTTTAGGATCTCTTCTTCCATCTTCTCTCATGGCTGCCATTTATTCTCGTAGAATTCTCAAATCTTCCATTACTTCTGCGTTGGATACATGTCTGCCTCCTCAAACTCCCCTACCACGTCCTACTAGAACTATGAATGCCATTTATGAAGGTAATAAGTTTTCTCTCAAACTATTACTGTTCAGTTCCTCTTTGCTGCTCTCAAAGATAAAATGAAAAATAAATTTTCATTTTATAAACAACAAGGGCAATTCCCTGATCCTTTCTCTGATACCACTTGATGCAAGGTGAAAATGAAAACTGAAATTACAGACCTCCTTTAAATTTAGCTAATTGCCACCAAATCTGGTAGTTCTATCAAAAGAACCTTTAATAACATCAACAACATACTTGATCATTTTTATAAAATTATGGTTAATACACCATACATAAACTATTTTGATGGTTCTACCATATCCTTTGGATCTTTCCGTAATGGATTTGAACTGTCGATCTAAGGGATCAAATTTCAATCTAATTCACAACTAGAATGGATAAGGATTATGAAGAATAGAAATTTTGTTAACTTCTGAACACTTGGGGTTTCCATCATAGATATCAACCATGGATCATTTATAAACTTGGTTTCTGTTTACATTAAATGCACACAAGAATTTCAATAAACCTGTAATTGTATACTCATAAACTTAACACGATTTCAATATGGATACTAGATAACCTGCAATAAATTACATATTTACACAGTTGACTCCAAGATATGGAAAACATGTGATTTCTGGGTAGCTTAAACATGATTTTACTCTTGATCACACACAGAGTAAACAATTTTGAATGCAAGGATTCCAGATGTCTTCAAGGATTCCACAATCTCTGCCATAATTCTACATTTTTTCTATTTACAAACCCCCTCTGTCTCGACTAATTCTTTCCTTTATTCCAACTACCACTAACAAGATAACAACCCTTCCATAGATTTAGGTATTTTCTATTTTTAGGATTAACTAAATCCTATTTATTTGCAACAATCAACCAGATGTCCCAGTCTCCTCGCAGGGAGATGTTGGTAGTCATATATGCCTACATTAACTCTAAAATTGACAATGATACTAACTGTCTTCCTCATTCAAATTAATAAAATTTTAATAAATTATTTCCTCTAAACACTTAGAACCATTTTCTCAAGCCACAACATGTGATAAATGCATCACATTGCTGGCTTTAACTTGATGTTCCTGCATCATCAACCATATCTCAATGACTCGCTCCCGAGAGCCTTGAACCTTATTGAATGCTACCATTTGACATGGGATTAGTTACATGACTCATTTAATGACTCATCACTCACCTAATGAATCATCACCTATATACAAGAACACTCAACATATATTTTTTTACAATGTAATAGTCTAAGGACTATTAATTCAGAAGATGAATACCCCTTCTAGGTCTGATCAAAATATGGAACTTGAACCTGGATGAAGAGAAGCATCTCCTTTATCATAATCTTCAGTCTTCAATATTCTTGGATCCAAAACTTTGTGTTGTAGCTTGTCATTCATTTCATCATGTCGTTTTTTCTTTGTCATCCTTGGTTCTCCTGGTTTCCAAACTTTCTACTGCAATGACCCATTGGCCTTGCTTTTGCAATATTCTTCTATTATCTGTCTCTTGCTACTTCTTTCTCTGTTGATTTAAATATTTGTTTTCTCTTCATGTCTTTTCTGAGACATTTTCACCATCAACATCCTTATATTCTCTATTTCACTATCCAAATTGTCCCTTAGCTGATAAATTTCCTTATACTAAACTTGTTGTTCTAGTTGCTGCATATCCTTTCCATTTATATCTCAATGATTTTTATGATTCCTTCAACTGTATCATCACCGACTAACATCTTCACCTATTCATCAAAATTTGTAGTTTCTGCTCCTACCTTCAGAGTCTAAACATGTAGTTTCTGTTTTTCTATCTTTTTTCCCAAGATACCCACTTCTTTACATTTGAAGTCATTATCCATGGAATTTATCAACTTCATACAGTTCTTATTTTCCATCATCCAATATTCTAATTACCATACTTCTTCCTCTAAATCTGCACATGAAATTAAATCAAGAATATCTAATTTAATGTATACCTTAATTTATTCTTCTGCTTTGTGCTCTTCAATTTCATTTATGGTGAATATCTCCTGTAAACGCTCTGTTTCTTCATTCCACTAGATAAGAATTGCATTATGATGCTTATATTTATCTTCCTCTTGGTTGTACTTACAGTCCAATACTCTTCTACCCACAACAACAAATTCTTCTGTCTGTCTGTCAACAATTTTATTTCCAAATTCTGTATGTATTCCCCCTTGGATATCTTTATCATTCTCCATCTTCAAAGCAAACTTCCAAAATTTTCCTCCTTTACGGATGTAAGAACATTTCATGATAGCCTCACTATCTTCATCACCTGTTGTACGTGTAAACACACACAATTCATTAATTTTAAAAACATTTAGTTTTCTAGCCCTTCTTGATTTCTTCATTCGTGGATTTGAACTCTCCAAAGATTCCATGTGACTTATAACTTGTTTGTCCTGTAATTCATATTCAATTAGTAACTCTTCAATCTAAGTTGTCTCTTCTACCAGCTTTATTTCTTCACCAACCTCTATCTCTCCTATAGTCAGAGCTACAAGATGCACCACCATTTAATCTTCTTTTATAACATGATTATGTTATGCTATTATGCCTTTGAAAAGAATTTCCCATTCTTCATAGTATCTAACAGTACAATATGACTGTTCAGTCTCTTTCCATATAAACACATCAACTAATTATTCTTCAACACCTGCAGTCATACACAAAGAATTATATTCAAAAAAATAATACTTCTCATTTGGAGTCTCATCCATATTATCTTCATGTGGTTATGAACTTATTAGAGAGTTTATAAAATCATCTATAATCTCCTCATCTGTTTCATCATCCTCTCCAAGCAAAGGACCTTATTTAGGTTCACAATATGAAACTTCTATCTCAGACTCAACTTTTGTGAGTTCTTCCTTCAATCTAGCATATATCTTTTTTGTTAACATCACCTGCAACGAATTCCATCTCACCTTCCTTTTCCTCATTACCCAACATTACCTATGCATTTCTTCTGCAACTACTTGTCTATGCTTATCAAGGAACCAAATATCTCTTTCTAACTCCAACAAATCCCTGTTACATTAGTCTTGGATGTCCCTTTTTATGCCTTTCTTCTTTCTTCTACTGTGTCTTTCCTCTGAACCCCTGCAATGAGCTTCAATAGTCATTGTTTTTGTCTCCTTCTCCTTTGTGAACTTCATCCTGTCCACTTATGGACTACTTTCCTAAGCCTCTCTCAACAAGTCTCCACGCTTGTCTGCTATACCTCAACAAGCTATCTGTCCTTGATTTTATCCTTTTGGTATCTCTGGTTCTTCTCCTATGTAACCTCTTGATATACCTCCTTTGCTCTTCTTGGTTTCTGCAGGTCCACTCCTCTTTTTAAGAACATGCACTAGTCCTCTCTTGTTCAACCTCTGTTGGATTTCCGGGTTCTTCCAATGCTTCCTATTTCCTCTAAGAGTTTACAAACTCTTCCTCAAGAAATTCTTTGTTCATTTCTTCTTTCTTCCTATTTTGTAAGAGATCACATGCTCTTCTTCATCAAAAACATAACTATCCTGTGTACAACTTAGTCTGTTGTAACCTGTTAAATCCTTCCAAGGATTTCTTTTGCACTCTCCTGTGGCTAGAATCAAACTTCAAATATAAACCAAAACTTATATATCTTCAATTCTTGATTTAAATCAATTATGAATACTCTCACATTACTAACCCTCAGCACAATTGTTAGTCTTCAACTTTATCATAAATAAAAAATCAGAATTTTATTTACCTCTTGGCTTTGATATGAGCTCTAACAATATTCATGAAGAATCTTCTATGCTATGCTACCTTAACGCATAATTATTGTTTTTATCTAATAGCACATGATGTAGAAGGGAACCCCAAATATCCTTTATCCCATATTTTTTTCCCAGTATTTATCTTGCTCTATATTTATTAAACTGAAAATTTGGCTTCTCGCCAAATATTTATTCTGCAACTCTATTACGTAGCTCTATTTCTGCAGGTTCAGTTCCACAAAATTTTGTTTCACAAACTATTTTCTCGCCGGCTTGCTTCCACAGCCTTAGTCTCTCCACAACTGAGTCTTTCTGCAGCTTCAACCTTTCCACAATTTAGGTTCCGCAACTCAATTTCCACAAGCTCCTTTAGCTTCTACAATTTCCTTTCTGCAATTGCCTTTCCATAAGAACCTTTCCACAAGTTCCTTTCAGCGATTGCGGATTACGGAAATTCCCAAATTCCGAAATTTAATTCCACAATTTATGCAGACAAAACACTTCTTTCTGCAATAATATTGTGAATTGTAGATCCAACTTTTCCTAAAGTTAAACTTCCACAAATTTCCTTCTGCAAGATTCCTTCCACAAAGTTGCGGATTGTGGATCCAACTTTTCCCAAAGTTGAACTTCCGCAAATTCCCTCCCGTAATTCCTTTTCCGCAACTCTTTACAACCCTTTATTTCTTGTGGGTTATTTCTTGATTGTCGACCTGGAATCAGATGCAAATCTTCACTTTTCTTTGCAAATCCGTTATCTTCCTTACACCTTTCTCTTGTGGAGTGTTACAGAGAGACACTTCCTATGGCTTGGGGTAGACCACAAAATATTGAATGACACCAGAAATCAATCCATTGCAATATGAAAGAGAAATAAATACATCTAACGGTAAGGGATATGAAGCGTACCTTATTCTGGACGGTTGATGTAGATCCCCGTTGAGATTTTCCAACACGCTTTCATTTACAATTCGCTCTCAACAACAACAAACAAGACAAGAATGCTATATATCAAAGTATTAGGCCTACTCTAGCATATAACAACCATCATGTATAAGAAAATAACTACATCCACAGACAAAATATTCATAGTTGTGCACATGTATTGGATGCGAAATGGATATTTCTATTAATAAAAACAGAGATAGAAGAATGACAACTCTATTGGCACCTCGTCGAAACAGAGAAACTGAGTCCTCCACTTGGGCCTCCACCACTTCAATCCTTCATGTCAATGGAAAGCTTACAAAGCAAAGGAAATATTGGAAATAGAAACATTGTGTGCTCCAAAGGGGCAAAGGAATGCATACTCAAGCATAAGCAAGTGAGGAAATAATGAACTATAATTTCCTTGCTCTCCAAAATTATCCTCCTCCAATGCATCCAATAGGCTCAATATATAGCCCTAGAAAATGCAATGGAGGGTCAATTCCAATCATTTTCCAGGAATATGGAAGGACAAGAGTCAAGTTATAAAGGAATATATTAGGAAAAATCCAAAACTTTTTGTTTTTATGCACATTTTTTGATATACATGGGTATTGGATCAAAAGCTATTTGTACATGCGGGTATTGGATTACAAGTTGAGAATACACATAGACAGGTGTTTTTTAGGGACTTTCTTGGTTGATCAAAGTATAACTTGAGGAAGGGGGGTCCAAGGAGTCTACAAAGGGATATGGAAGGCCATAAAGGTGTGATATACCAAGTGTGGTAAAATCAACTATAATAGATGCCCCTTAATGTGTGAGATTAGAGGGGTAACATGATGGCTGAAATACATTATATCCATCCTATAAGTGGAGTAATGAAGACCCAAGTGTTAGAACCAGCCACTCATCAGTACAATACAATGATAAATCTCAGCATGTGACTACAAATATACATGTAACAGTCTTGGATACATAAGAGTACAATGGCCATGAATAGGCATGATATACAAATGTCATGAGTGGTCATTTCTATGCACAATATATAATGAACAAAATCTCCATAGTGGATGAAGATATCTGATAATACACTGGAATCTAGTCATGAGAGCTGATATCTCATGAATAATGGCATGATCAAGGAGGTAGCATATGTGAATTCCACCAAGCTTGGAGGTCTTCTAAACAAACTGCTATGAGTACATGTCCCATCATGCAAATAAAGATGTTGAGGTCAAACATGATATTACATCATCTGATTATCAGTCATTGATGTATACCATTAACAGATGCGAGATATCCCATTGATAATGATAATGGGAATCAAGGTATAGAGTGCAATATAACAAGTGTGAATAGATGTGTTGAGTTTGAACACTTGAAATAATCCATCAATTAAGGGACATTGATGTATTCCCAAAATTGTCGATGGTGAGAGAACCTACCAATGATGACTGTAAGTCTCAAGGCACTTAATGGACTATAGGATCCTATTCCAAAATAAATGATCTGAAGTCAATGGAATGTAATCCACTGGAAGGACGAAATTAGGGTGTCCCTCGTCAACCAACACTAGGTATCAACAACGTTGGATAATGTGGAAGAACCTAAACTAACAAGATGTGCGCGGACTAGTAACTATATTGGGAATGGCCGACATGCAAATTCAAGATAACTGGGGAATGGCCAAATCAGGATTAACTTCCATCGAACAAGAGGATAATTAAAATGGTGACTGAACATATGCAGCATAGACTCAACATGAAAACTGGGACAACTCTGTGACAAAGGAGGTATCGACAAAGGCTCCATAGGGACTGTAAGCATAACCAGTTGGTGGAGAAAACTTAGCGTAATGAGTACATCTCCTAAATTCATACTGACAACCCAACCAATGGATGTGATATACAGTGCTTTGTTCAAAGGCGACATGACTCGATAGCTTCCAAAAGTAATATCATTTCCCGTCGGGATTTTTATTTTTTTGATTTTTTTATAGAATTTTTTTCAGATTGAAAAGCTTGAAAAAGAATAAAAGTGCCTATAGGATACATCTAGGAGGAGACAAGTGTCACGAGCAAGAAAACTAGTTCCAAGCAGTGGAACATACATATTCTCAATTCAAGGAAGCATGTGTAGGATGAGGACACTCAAGGGAAGGTATCCTCCTGGTAAGGGATGATCAAGATATAAAGGATATATAAAAGGCTATGATTGGCTAGGATTGAGACAAACTTGGGCTATATGGCTTATAACTATGAAGCTGGGTGACGACATAAAGCTCAATAAGGAAAGAGAAACACATGAATATCCAATTACAACTTGATATACAAGGGATTCCCCATGGGATATGGTCAACATAAAGTTCAAGAGGGATATGAAGCTCTTGCACAAGGACATGTTGGGACTAATAAGGGACTCCCAAACCTAGGGGATAAATCTCAACATGGGTACCAAACTGCAAAGCGGGATTTAACTAGGGCACCCATGAATAGGAAAGCTCTACCACTTACTGCACGATGCCACTTCCAATAGCAGTATGAAGGTTTTGTGACATTACAAAGTGTGTTCATACCTATATTTAAGGTGAAATGATCATAAGGTGATGCATAATGCAAGCGGATGTGTAGTCCTAACCTATATTCCAGTTCAAAATTACACCTATGATAGATACGAATGGGTCAAAATCTTGGTCAAAGTATGCTCAAATCAAATCCCTACACCAAAATATTAGGCAAAAACATTCCAAAATAGTTAATAAGGGTCCAAACTATAGATTAGTAGGTAAAAATTTCAAAAAAAATTCTATAAAATAGCAAAAAACTCATTTTCACCATACCATTCGGAATTTTAACCACACATAGTCCATTTAGACCACGAACTTCAATCATTGATTCTGGGAGCTACTGGCCATGAAACCAGGAACTATCTGAGACAGGTAATTCTTCATGGAAATCACTCAATTTTTGCATATAGGGCTAAGTATACGCTGGAAATCCTTCGATTTTTGTGTATACACAGAGAGCTGTTTGAGAAACATTCGTGTACAAGGACACACATACCAATTTTTGGGGTGAAAATTCATGAAACTCTCAATGTTTTGTGCAAGATGGTTTTGTAATGGCATGAATGTGAACATGAGGATGTGGAAAGGGTCGTGCAAGGTGATATGATAGCCCAAAAATATTTGAAGAAATGTGGCTTATTCAAGTTTTGGTGTCTTGGTAGCTTGAGGGGTAAACCTATGGAAATTGAACCCAAGTGTGTTGCAGCTGCAACTATTTTCCCCACAAAAAAAAAATTTATTTTTAGGGTCCCCCCTTATCTTTTTAGTCTTTAGAAGGCTTAGGGAATCTAGCCTCTTCACAAAAACATTTTTTCCCATGACTTGAAAATTTGAAAAAATTGAAGGTTTTCTTGTATCAGAGACATAGTTGACTATGTTTATGATGCATCGGATGCATAGTTGACTAGTTCCCCAATGTTCCCATCGGGAGCATTCCGAGGCCTTTCTCTGATATGTCGGATGTTGTTTTAGTTGTTGCGTCAAAATTTGTTTGCCGATCCACCAGAAGCTTAGTCAGGAGCAGTTCCAATGAATCGGGTCCCCTTGCGTCTATCGTTTTTCGATATTCATTTAATCTTGTTAAGTTGATTTCATTGTATCGGTTGTGTACTTTGGAATGAGCTGAGAGTTTTAGTTGTTTCACCAGCCGACATTGTGGAGGCGCAGTGTTGAATCCATCCGATGCTTTCACATTGTCATCACCGATACTGAGGCATGTTACTGATTTTGATTGCCGATAATGGTTATATGTTTCAGTGTTTTCCATTTGATATCCCGGTTATGGTCTGCCGAATCCTTTCGACACTTCACATCTGCTCATGATTTCCCTTCCAACAGTGACTTAGTGTTTTTTCTTTCCCGCCCATTAACCTATCCCTCTCGCGATCGAGCTTATAAAGCCATAGGGTTTGTGTTTTCAATTACTATTTATCCATGTTTTTTCCCATTGGAGCTGCATAGCTATCGTAGTCTGAACGAATCATTCACCAACGGAGGTATTCATCCATCCAAGTCATCCTTGGGGTTTTTCCAGGTAGGATTCGCCTCGAATCTTATTGCTTAGAATTTGTTTACCTGAATATTTTAATAGTGTTAAGGTATTGATTATCTCATGAGGTTTTTTGGTGGTCATTTTCTTTTCTATAGTTTTCCCTGTTTGTTTTGTGAGCTTCGTTTCACCGGCTAACCCATCTTCTCGTTTATTCTCACCCTGTATCTGATTGATTTTTAAGTAGCCATGATGGAATCTTTGATAGTTGTTGGGAAAAAAAGGGCAGGGTGCAGACGAGCGTTTTGTCGTCTGCACTGCTCCCTTCTTTCCTGCACCATTTTAAACCACAGGCTGCGTAGCCATTGTTTGAGCAGTGGTAGGTTTCCGTGGGATGTGGGAGGATTTTTCAGCTGTAAAGAGGGGGTTTTGGGGTTTTAGCATTCTGCGGTTGTAAGAATTTTCCCACGGTCAATTTTTCTACCCGTAGACATAACGACGTTGCAGAGATATAGGGTTTACCCAAGCAGAAGTTTTTCATAGATTTGGGTTAGATAGGTTTTTGCAAGTTTCTTGGTTTTTTAAAGTTTCACATACAAAAAGACCATTTGTTTTTATATAAGAAAATCTATTCATCATGCATATTGATGAGATGGTAATGTTCTGGTTGTTTTTTTTGTTTCTTTCAATACATAGTTTGCTAGGAGTAAGTGGAATTAGAGGAAATTTGGGGTCTAAAATGGGCCTTATAAGAAAATGCGCCAACAATAAGTTATTGTGAGTTGAAATTCAAGAATCAATAAAATTCCAATAAAATAAGTCAACCATAATGGTTGAATTGACATATTTGTCATAAAAAAAACTATTTTTTTGTTCGTATTTTTGACATATCTCCCTATGTTTTTACTCAAATTTCAATTGGTAGAGCTTGTTGGATGTGGAATTTGATTCCAAATCCAACGAGTACCCACATTGCATACTTTTGACGGACCCCACTACCCCAAAAACAAGAAATACCTGAAAAAACATGATGATGATGTCATCATCACATTTTTTTAGGTATTTCTTGTTTTTGGGGTAGCGGGTCCATCAAAAGTATGCAATGTGGATACTTGTTGGATGCGGAATCAAATTTCGCATCCAACAAGATCTCCCGATCGAAATTTGAGTAAAAACACAGGGAGATATGTCAAAAATAAAAACACAAAAAGTAGTTTTTTTCTTTTTTCCTCCAAAATTAATAAATATTATTTTATTATTTTAACTATTATTTTATTATTTTAACTATTATTTTATTATTTTCCTTAGGAGGCCCATTTTATACCTCAAAATTCCTCTAATGACTAAAGGTATTTTGCATGATCAATATAGGCTAATCATCAGCACAACAATATGCCACGAAAGCAGAAGAAGAAGGACCAAGCAGCCGAGGAAGAACCAGAAGTAGAGATAATAACCAGAGTTGAGGTTATTTATGAAGATACTAAAGCTATTATTGGAATTGATCCAAAGTATAAATGGGGAGAGATATACAGAATGATCTCAAACCAGAGTGTTCCAGAGGCTGGGTTTGAAGATTTGCCTATCTATGCCAACATTGAGAGATCAACCATTATGAAGGTGGCTACCAAAACTTAACTTTTCCCCTATTCAGAGGTGATAGGGTGGATTCTTCCAAGGGTAGATGTAATGAGGATGATACTGGATAACACCGAGGGGTAGGGTTATGCTGCATATAGCCCAACCTATGTGGCTATGTCTTATAAGTTGCCAACACCACAAACCTATTTGACTGAGAGTTCATTGAAAGATATCAACCTATATATGGTGGAAACAGTTAAAAGAATGATGATCCCAGGTAAGAACTTCCATACAAGGCCTTCAGGAGAGTACCAAACATCAAGCCTCTACACTCCCTACAGGTTAATTGACTTGATGTTAAACCAAATTTTTGGAAGGGCTAATGGGAGGAACTTTAAAATAGGTTGGGTACCAGTGATATTTTTTGTAGCCACCCAAGGTGCAATACTTAATTGGGAAAATATAGTGTCCAACAGCTTGTCAGCTTGCATAAGTGTAGCATTGGGAGGAGCGTCCCAGAAGAAGACAGAATTTTATATGAGTTCAATATTGATTGATTGCATTTTATGTACTCAGCTATTCCCAGCATTGAAGTTCCAATGGGATAAAGACCGGTCCCCTGTGTATGCTTCCTATCAATTATTTTGGTCTCATAAGTATTATAGCCATTACAAGTAGATTTGTGAGAATTTTATTATGCCATTGTACACATTGATTTTCTTGGTTGAATGTAATTGTATGTCAGAAGAAGCTATGAAAGTGGTGCAAGATAACGAGCACTATTATTTGACAGAGGAAGGGTTGTATTTAAGGATGTTTGGAGGATCAAGGTCTCCATCCCTTCTACCTAGATATTCTACAGACTATGTGATTCATAAATAATTTTTGAGACAGTTGTACATTGACGGAGTGGGTAAATTCCTATTTGAGCAGAAAAAAGTTGTATATCCTCTAGTTCCCTTTTATGTAGGAAGTCATAAGTTTTCAATAGTAAATACCGTAGCATAATTCGTGAAGGAGTTAGAGTACTTTCACTTTGGTGAAATAATTTATAATAGAAATGACTCTGAGAAGAAGGTAGATGAGTATTGTGCAGAAGTAGGGGTGTACTTTGAGTATGCTGATTTTTGGGACAAGGATGAGGAAATTTTCCGGAGTGCTCAAAACATTACTTCTTTGAGGAGGAGATTCAAACAAAAGATAACTACTATTGGTGGAAAGGGAAAAGCTGCTGAGAAACTTAAAAGGAAAGAAGAAGAGGTAGCAAAGAAAAGTCATGAAGAATCTCACAGGTTAGCACAGGAAGCATAAGACTGGTTGCGAGCCAAAGAAGAAGAAAAGAGAAATACAACTGAATAAGTCGAGAAGAAAAAAGAAAAAGAAGAAGAAGAAGAAGAAATACAAAAAAGGAAAAAAGAAAGTGAGGGATTAATATTAGAAACTGCTGATACAGAAAACGAGTAAGCAGAAAATTCCACTGAAGAATTGCGACAAAAGGCAGAAGAGGAAGAGGACCCTACTGATTAAGAATAGACTTAGTCTTATGCTGAGCCATTAGAACCCGCTGTTTCATCTAGTAGTATAGCAGGAGGGAATCATTTGTTAGTATCCAGAATTGAATTGATTCCTTTTACTCCCATAGAAGGAGAAGAAGTTCATGATTTAAATACTATTTTCTATGACAAGGTAAAAAAGAGGATTGTTAAAAGAACGAAAAAAAAGGTGAACAAAAGAGGTAAGATGGGAGTGACGGTGACAGAGAAAGAAGTGGTTCATGGTACCAGAAAAGATCTACGATTAATGGAAAGGTATGGTGTAGCTACCGTCCTAGCTTCTAAAGATAACGTGGATAGAATAATGACAAATTTAGAGCAATCCCATAAGAAGGTTACATAGTTGAAAGAGACCTTGAGAAATCTAGAATTTGAAGAGAAAGTATGAAGATATGATCAAGTGAAATTGAGGTATCCAAAGCAGAGTTCCAGAATCTACAATCAAACAAACATGATTTGGTGTTATCCATAAGCAATATAGAAAAATAGTCCAAGGCCATCTTGGTAGATTTTGGGAGACTCCAACAGAGACATCCAGTTTTGGAGGCAGAAAGAGATAATATGAAATTGTCAATAGAAGAGTTGAATAAAAAGAAGGAAAAGTTAGAGGATAAAGTGGCAAAATCGGAGGGGAAAGCTAAGCTTTATGAGATTCAGGTAGTAGCATTGGAAAATCAAAAAAATTCATTGGAAGTCTCATTAAAGACAGCTATGGAGCAGAAAACATGTATTGAACCTTTGAAGAAGCATGCTCTTACACTGAGAAATAGGATTCATCAAATGCAGCTTTAGATGGCGAAAGAGATGTTAAAGGTTCAGCAGGTAGAAATAAGGCTGGAGGAAATTATAAATACAACTTCCTATTTCTTAGACAGGACGCAAGATATCCTGGAGGATCTATAGGGACAAATGACTTGGTTAGAAACAAATAAGGAACCTCCAGCAAATGTACCCATCAAAGACCTAGAGACGATAAAGCTGGAGTATGAGCTGAGCAAATTTGTGAGTAAAGCAGTAGAGGAATTAGTAAATACAATAAGGAGGAAAAAGAGTGCTTGTGCATATTTATGTAGGAAAGTTCTCCTAGCTTACAATCGGTGTCAAAACTCTGCTAGAAGGAGGTTAGAAGAGCTTCCTGAGCATAAAATGTTTTTGAAGCAATTGCAGGTATGATGGCAAGAGGATAAACAGGCTATTCATATAGTCAAGGGATTGGATGAAAAGGTGCTTAAAACTGCAATAGCACATGCAACAACTAGCAGTCACTTGCTGAAAGACCAACTTTGCCTGATTTTGATTAGGGTGGAAAATATAAAGGCTCAAGCTACTAAGCATTAAATCACCATCATATTTTTAGAGCCTTTTGGTTTTGAAAATATAGCATCAGATGCAAATGTGTGGAAAATTTTTATGAATGATCAAGCTGGGCCATCCTAGTTGTGTTGTTTCAAACGACTGATTAATTATGTAATATGTTGTATTTATGTTTTTCTAGGTATATACACTAGAGGACAAAATTTTGTTAAGGAAAGGTTAGGGGAAGCCCAAAGGGAAAACAGGGTAGTTCAAGAGTTTTTGTTGTTTGTATAGATATAGGTGAGTTATATGTAAGAAAGGAACTTTTTTCATGCTATCTTTATGTAATGTTATTGTAAAAAGAACGACATCTTATAATAAAGAGTTTATATTTTCGGCTGCAGAAGGCACTATTGAGTTTCAAATGCTTTCCATGGACTAGTTGAATGTGAACTACTGTTTCAGATTATTTCTATGAACTGTGAGATCATTCTAACTCACGAATTATTTCATGTTATGAATGTGCTCCTATTTATTTCTGTGAAATTTCCACATCATATCTGAGTAATGAATATTTTAATTGACAATGAGCTATCCCTTTGTTTATCTGTCTACTTCTATTAATGTATTCTAAAATATGAACAAATATCTGTAGTATTCTAAATGCATGTTATACAGTACATTGATCATTATTAATTATAGTATTTCTCCCTAGGAATAGGCTAGATAGCTTTAGTTAGCATTAGTATAACTCGTTTTTCTATTTATGATTTAGAAGCGAAAGAGGTAAGACGAGAGGTAATAACTTGCGCATCACATTGTGACACTGTTTTTTATCTCTATCAAATGCACTTAGTTAGGCACTTGCATATCATTCATAAACATAAAAACTAAAAAATACACTTAAAAGGTGGACCAGGCCGCAACTGGTAAAACAAGCTTTAACTGTTACTTAACCTATGGTAGCCAGACCGTAAACCAGATGGATTCCCCATACCAAAAAATAACGAGATAATTCAGAACGCTTATTGGTGAGAATCCCTACCATTGTTATCTTTGATTTTCCAGGCATCAACAAAGTGATAGATCAATTACACTCACAAAATTGTTAATCAAACATGAAAAATTCATATAAAAGGAGACTGAAATTGGAGCATAACTTAATCTTGTATTGAATAAGTGTACATAATCCAACCATATGAATTAATAGGCTTATCAAATATATAATTACATGAGATATTTGAAATCACTAGGTTTCTATTCGAATTGGTCAAAAAGAAGGCTTACTAAATCAAGTCAAATCCCCCATAGGTGCAAAAAGGACTTTCCAAATCTATGAAGATGCTCATGAATTGGCTAAAGAAAGTGGTAAAGCTAATAAGTGATGGAAATAAAACTCATTCATGATTTTTTTTGTAGAAAATTAAGGAGAATAATGTGAGAAATAAACATGGCAAGTTCCCCTAGACTAGCTTTTCCTTTATGCCTTAAAACTGTTGTAAAAGCAAGGCAACTTTCATAAAAAGAAGAACCGCGCTTTTAGAAACCAACAATAAAAAGAATACTTGCTAAAATAGTTTCTAGGATGATTCCAAAGCACTCCATGACCCATTTTAGCAAGTATTGACTTCTAGGAACACGTGGAAGCCAACTAGCATAGAGAGGAATCTAGGAATAAGAAAAAAATGATTAATTAATGTCAAATATGGGTAACTATGGGTTGATTATTATAACACCCTCCCTTAAGCCTGACTTTATGAGTAAATATAAGAAAATTATAGGGCCTAGCAAAAAGGCTTAGTCACCTTTTTACATACTGCATGTCCATACAACCAAGGAAAGAGGCAAAAACCCAGTGGGAAAATCCTGCCTTAAACATGGAAAGGAATTTTTTTTTGGAAATATTTTTATCAATCACACTTCAACACATGATCAGAAATCCCTGACAATTATTTGAGATTAATGAAGGTCTTCTCACGTAATACTTTGGTGAAGATATTTTCTACTTGTTCTAAAGATGCATAGTAGAGTAGAGCAATGGTACCATCATGCACAAGCTCCCTGATATAGTGCATATGGATCTCAATGTGCTTGGTTCTTTGTCTTTGAACTGGATTAGTGGATATTCAAATGGTGCTTTGATTGTCATAATATATGACTGTTGAAACCTTTGAATCGAAACCACATTCTCCAAGTATCCCCTGCAACCACAAACATTGAGTAGTTGCATTCACAACTCCTCTATACTCTGCCTCTATAGATGAGAGTGCTATGGAAATATATTTCTTACTTGACCAGTTGATTGGTCCTTTTTCAAACATGAACACTTATCCTGAGGTAGACTTTCTATCTTTGTTTTCACCTGCCAAATCACTGATAGTAAATCCAACTAGCTCTAAGTCAGATTTTTCTTTGTAGAAAATCCCATGAGTCCTTGTTCCCTGAACAAAGTTTAGGATCCTATTGGATGCTCTCCAATGGATCTCATGAGTCTTAAATATATCTTGAAGCCATACTAACTTCATAAGATAAGTCAGGCTGAGTATGTGTAAGATAAATCAAACACCCAATCAACTGCCTATACAATGTGTTATTTACCATAGGAGAAGAACCTATTTTCTCAAGCTTAACTCCTGAAAGGAATGGAGTATTTCTTGGCTTGAAATATTTCATACTGAACTTGGTGAGAAGATTTGAATCATACTTGGACTGATGGAATTTGATTCCATGTTGGGATTGAGCAATTTCAAGACCCAAGAATTGGCTCAACAATCCCAAATCTGTCATGGAAAATGCATGGTTCATTGCATCCTTCGAGGAATTATAATTATTTGAACTTCTTGTGATCAGTAGGTCATCCACATGTAAAAATATCATCATTAAATAACCATTAATCAGCTTCAAATAGACATTAGGATCAGAATTGCATCGAACAAAACTCAGTGACAACATAAATCCATCAATCTTGGCATACCAAGCCCTGGGGCCTTGCTTGAGCCCATACAATGATTTCTTTAACCTGCACACTAAACATGGATTAGAAACAAAACCTTCAGGTTGCTACATATAAATCTATTCATTAATATCTCCATTTATAAAACACACTTCACATCCATGTGATGCACTTCCCATTGCTTCGAAGCTGCAATGGCTAGAGCTAGCCTTATGGAGTCCATCTTTTCCACTGGTGCAAAGGTGTAACATCCTCCACCCTCCGATTGGTGAAGAGGATGCTACCATACACTAACCATATGGGCAACTAGCCCCATGAATTTTTACATACATATAAACTGAAATAAAATGCTTGGAAGTAAAAACATGCAGATATTTATAATTGTTTAACATACAGCAGAAGCAAAACCTTACATTCCAGCATTCAGCATGTTCATCATAACTCATTAATAGTAAATATGATTGCAGAAATGAAATAGTCAAGAATACTTATCTTATAAAGAACTCATCCTGTAACGAGCTACATCGCTGCAACGTTCCACCCAACCATAGGCCAGCGTGCTCCTTAATCTCTTAGCAACGCTGCCACCCCCGAGTTGGGCATGATTTCCCCAAGGAATAAGGAACAAGTGGGCTTACACACAGCCAAGGATACAAAAATCAGCCAAGCCAACAAATTTGGGTTTATCAGGCCATCAAGGAGCTGGGAAAAGCTGAATGTTAAGCCGGTGAGCTCATTGAATAGATAAGGACACCTACACTAGAACTAGCCCGACTTCTAGGACACCCACACACACCCAACACCAGGAAATCAATCCCTTCTCTGCTACACAGTTCCTTAGGCCCTGAACTCCCCTTCCAGTGCTACCCTGGGGTTGTGGAGAAGAAAGCCAGCCCTCTAGCTCTATTTGTGTGGTTCCCCAAACACACCAGGTTTATTAGAAAACCAAGCCCTCATCCCCACTCCAGCACAGTTTGAAGACCAACCACTACATACACATAGCCAAACGAGTGATTCACAGCTTGGACAGGAAAAATAGATCCATGAGTCGTTCTTGGCCCTATCGTGGCCATAATGACTCCATAATAACCAAAAAAAACCAAAATGTAAATGAACCCATAGCAACAGACAATGTGAGGAAAACAACATCCATGGTCTCAACAATGAAGCCATGGAGAAATTACACAGCCCAAAATGGAAGGAGAAATCGGACTCTCATCCCATGCATGAGGGAAACAGACACATAGACCACAAATCAGTAAGGAAAATACATGCCCACAGCAGGAATTGTAAATGACCGAAAACGGCACCCCCAGTTCTCTGTGTGGGGAAAAACGATGGAGAATCCCAACTAGTACGTGGGGAAAATAGAATGTCTCTACATGAGGACGTCCACTTCCAACCTGTGCATGAAGATGGGAAATATTGGGGAGAATGGGAGAATTCCCAATGCTGTCGTGGAGAGAATGGAATGTGTTGCTTCCCTTCCCACGCGAAGATGGAGAGTCTGCTGGTGGAGTGGGTGTGTGGACAAGGACTGACAGTCCTACCACCCACCACATCTCAGCAATAACTACCCCCAACTAAAAACATAGGTTTTAAATGGGTGGTTGACACTTGGATTTTCCCCATAGGCTTGAGGTTTGATAATCCCCACCCCTTATCCTTAGGAAAATCATGCCCTTTTCATCATGGCTGCATTGACGTAGCTGGTTGGGTTCATTTTAATTAAAATGCATATTTACATGATGCTAAAACTATAAGGTGCCGGATAGCAGAATATACCATCGGCAACGATTCCAATCACCAAAACATAACACAACCAAATCAATGGTGGGGCTTTTTCCTTTTTTCATGCCTCCCTCATATTCCTCACTCCCAGTGATACCTATATTCAAACATTGAATAGATTCACATGTTTAGTTTATTCTCATCAGTTTTTATCTATTAAACAAGAGATTAGAATATCATAACCAAATCATATAGACATGTATATTCATAAGCAAGAAATTGCAAGATAATCCAATACTTATCTGTATTTTGCATTTCGTCTCTGGTCCACAGGGTCCTTCTTTGCTCTGCAAGCCTTGGGATTGCCTATGGACTTGGATGTTAGGTTAGCATGCAGGCTGCTCCACAACATCAAATAATTAATGTCCAGCGATTACACCTTCATGTCGACTGGGCTTGGAACTTTAGCACAACCATTTCTAGGTCTAGGATCTACTATGGATCCCCAGGCATATAACAACCCAACATCTCCTTCTAGTACACCTTCATGCCACTGGGAAGGAAACTTCACCACGACCATTTCTAGGTCCAGGATCTACTATGGATCCCTAGGCATATAACAACCCTATTTCAACAACACCTTCACAACACCTCATCACATCTCCACAACATCCATACATACACTTATACCAACAATAATACATACACTTATATCAACAATACTACATACACTTAAATCAACAATAATACATACACTTATATCAATAATAACCCTTACTCCGCAACCCCTCACAACAACCATTTACCTTTTCTCTTTAGGGTGCAACACCAAACTCCATCTATTTAGCCTATCAACACAAGCAATATAAGCAAACTCATCAGTGTTATTTCTCTAAAACTGTAATCATATTTCATTTCATTCACTATCAAGTATTGAAACACCAGAAGTGCGTCCACTCCCTAGGGTGTAGTCAATATTAAAAACCCTTTCATGACCCAACATTGGGAAGGTGTGCACCCCTTTCTGATGTGAGCCATGTAGGCCCTATTCATACTCAAGCAATCTGTCATAATGGAAATAAAATCAAAACATGCCCTACATATTGAATTTAACAATTAGACATGCATATTCTTCGCTAGGGTCACAAAACACTTATCCATTTGCAGATGCAGTATTCATTCGTTAAGGATGAATGGGGGTTCCCTTCTCTGAGTTGACAGTCCCTCGGTTTTCCATACCAACTCCTTTTTACATTCCATATCCCACACATGTCTTACCGACATAATATATACCATCTCACTCATGTTGCTTACCAAACATGTAGTGTAGATGGGACATTTCCAAAATGTCCAATGGAGTTTCACCCGAAACCCATTTCCAAGATAGGGGAAACCTCCCCATGAATTTTGGCTCATGCAGGCTATGAAACATGGTATTCCTACAATGTGTACCCCTGGCACATTCAAGTAGCCAAATAGTCAATCACTATCCACTAATACAATCCAAATTTGATTGTTCCATAACTAAGCAATGGCATTAGTAATTAAATTTCAATATGAATTTGCAACTCTGTCTACTACAGAAATTGATTTGCTTAGCAATGAGGTGGTCCTCATTTGTTGGTTTCTTGTAAGTGGCACCACTATTCCTATTATAATTTTATTCTTACTAGCATAACATGAACATCCACTTACAACACATCCTCCTGACACAATTCTATGCAAGCCAATAGTGATTAGTAGTTGTCAGCAATTTCTCAAATCTGAAATTTACAAGTTCAAATTGACAACCCATTCTACATAAAAACTAATTTCACAGCCATGAGACTCTTTTCATTGGGTTTGCCTCTTTCACATGGTAGATTTCAGCCTTCGTAATGGTCTTACCCGCATTGCCATGCCCCCAACAATCTATCTGAAATCTGAACTTCAATCAGCCAAACACTTTGTAAGTCTCCATGGATATAACATTTCATTGCTTGTAACAATCACTTAAGCATTTTCAGAATTATAGAATTCAAACACTTCCATCTATTAATCACATCAATATTACCAAAACTCCTTTACTTTACGTGAATCGTTATCATACTAAAATTGCAAGGTATATTCACATCATTTATGCAATTTAAATGAAATGTTTAGATACTCCTTACTTCACAGGCGTATCATTTGTACTGCCTTGCCCTTCCATAGAGCATTCTGGTAGCCAATCGATCATGACTACCCTCTTCATGCACTTACTATTCTGCATTCATAACAGTTCTTGAAACGATTCTATAACTATCATCAATTCATCATTTCAGCCATTGGTTAGTCATAATAACACATGCACTATCTCGATGCATTCATGCAATGCATCACAACATTTGCACCCATACTTATGTATGCATATTTACAACATTTACTCAAAATTTTCATATGCATTCACTCAATGCATAACTACAACATTTATAAAATCTCTTAATGCATATCCACTCAATGCTACCTTGTATTGATTCAGGAATACTATGCATTCAAACATACCATGGCCTAACCATGACTACCTCATATAGGATGCATTACTATAATCAAGACCACCAGTCCTCACTTGTTCTGGTTATTAAGTTCATATCAACATTTACAGGGAAGGATATATTTCTATATGAATGTAGTATAAATTTTAAATAACCACAGGGTATGAGACCTCTTGCCCTTACCACTCCATGTAATTTTCATAATTAAACCATTACCTGCATGGATCCTAATTACACCCTTGACATTACCAGTTTAGTCGGTATCTTGCAGAGGATTGTAGAATTTGCTCACCATCTTCTTGATCATGGATTTGTTGCCTTATCCTCTTTTTTTCCATAAAGTTGATGGTCTCATGCAACACCATCATCAACATCCTTAGCTGAGCTCCTGTTGTTGCTGGTTTTTCCACCAATACAATATTTACCATTAGTGGTTCGTTGTAAGTGTATAACTCCCACTACTCTTACCAATATGTAATATCCTATGCACGCAAACATATCCTCATACATAAAATATAAATATAGTTAGCAAGACAAGGGTTAAGGAAATTTTCCTTTTCAAGTCCCTTATCTTGCATGGAATTCCTCTTCCACATGACAGCTGGTTTGACTTCATAGTCTTTGCTACCTCTAGGCATGCAATTCTTGGATTTGTCCATATTGACAGCAACATTTTTGTCAAAACAAACACTAGTACTTTTATTTCATAATAACAACTGTCATTTTCCATCTTTCTGGCCCTGCAGATCTCTTTGAAACCTGCAAAAATTCCTCTATCAAAACCCTGTTAAACCTTGTTTTGGAGCAGAATTTTCAATTTCCTTTCGCTATGTCAGAAATATTTTCAATCTCCACCCGCTGCTGTAGTGGCCCGATCTTCCTCTTTCATTTTCCGTAGTGGCTCCATATTTATTTTCCACCCACTACTGCAACGGCTCTCTCATTTTCTACCCTCCACCGCCATTGCGGCACATTCCTTCTCTCTCAGCCACCACACGTCTTCTCCTTCATCAATTTCCATCTACCGTCGTTGTGGCTTAGACCTCAGTTTCCGGCTGCCCTGCCGCATCGAAATACTTTCTATCTTCTAGCCGTTGTGTCGGCTCCCTTTCGGTGAACCTTGCCAGCACCTTGGCGGAACGGTCATCTAAATTCTTTCGACATTCATGGGTGGTCCAATCCACTAAGTTTTCCTGATGTGTTGGCGGACGCATCAACTAAGTTTATCTTACACTCATCGGTGGTCCATTCAACTAAAATTTTTCGACGTTTCAGGTCCTTAGTTGACTATGCTTCCGACACTTCGGCGGTCCAAACAACTAAATTTCTCCGATGTGTCAGCGGACTGATCATCTAATTTTCTCCGACGTGTCAGATATTCGAACAACTAAAATTTTTCAATGTCTTCTGTACTTGGAAAAATTTTAGGAAATTTTTCTTTCCTTGTCTACCACCGCATCGGCTTATCCATCAGCTAAATTTTTTTTACGCCTTTAACACTTCATCCAAAATTGCTCCTTCATCCACTGCCGCGTCGGCTACCCGATCAACTAAACTTATCTGACGTTTTGGTGGTCTTTAGGAGATCTCCATGGACACTGCGACTTTGCTTTAGTGATCAAAACTTCAGCGAAGCTTCGGAGAACTTCTCCCAAAAGACAGCGAAAACTTTTCGATTTTTCCTAGACTTAGACAAATTTTTGGAAATCTTATTTGTTATCTTTTTCTCCTTTCTGTCGCCGTGTCGGTGGCTCAATCACCTAATCTCTTCTCTTTTCCGCTGACGTATCGACACCCACTTCCACTCCCTTTCTCTGCCGCTCCGTCGACTCTCCCTTCCTTTATCTCATGCTGTCGCTGATAGTCCATATCGGATGAGTTCCAACTAGATGAGCCGATGTTTCGGCGGTCTTTAGGTGATCTCTGTCGATGTTTCGGTGGTCTTCAGCTGAAGACTTCCGACGATTTCAGCACTTAGAAAAATTTTAGCGAAAAAAATTCCTTCTTCGGCTCCCCTTCACGTTTTCTCCTTCGCGTCATCACTCGATCCACTAATTTTCTCTGATGGTGGTACCGGAAGTATTTCCTTCTAACTGCACCAATGTTTCGATGATCTTCAACTAAATTGAGTCGATGTATCGGTGCCTCCATCATCTTTCTTCCGCTGACCACCAACAACTTCCAAACTTCGACAAATTCCAATTTTTTTCTTCCCGCCAGTTCCCCGTTGGGCGGAATTCCATCTCGGCTGTTTGATGCATCGGAGGAGCTTCAGACTAAGTCCTCTAATGATCCCATGATCTCAACACTTAGAGAAATTTTATGAAATTTCCTATCATTCATATATTTCTTCTGATTTCTTCTGGGCAGAGGGCAACCTGCCTCTGTTAGCTGATTCTTCATGGCCCATTCAGGCCCATGCTGCAACATGAGCTTTGATACCACTCTGTAATGTCCCCGACCCTTCGACCGATGAAGAGGACTCTACCATACACTAACCATATGGGAAACTATCCCCACAAATTTTTACATACATATAAACTGAAATAAAATGCTTGGAAGTAAAAACATGCAGAGATGCATAATTGTTTAACATACAGCGGAAGCAAAACCTTACATTCCAGCATTCAACATGTTCATCATAATTCATTAACAGTAAATATGATTGTAGAAACAAAATAGTCAAGAATACTTATCTTATAAAGAACTCATCCCACAACTAGCTACGTCGCTGCAATGTTCCACCCAACCATAGGCCAGTGTGCTCCTTAATCTCTCAGCAACACTGCCACCCCTGAGATAGGCATGATTTCCCCAAGGAATAAAGAACAAGCAGGCTTACACATAGCCAAGGATACATAAATCATCCAAGCCAGTATAGTTGGGTTTATCAGGCCATCAAGGAGCTGGGAAAAGCTGAATGTTAAGCTGGTGAGCTCATTGAAGAGCTAAGGAAACCTACACCAGAACTAGCCTGTCTTCTAGGACACCCACACACACCCAACACCAGGAAACCAGTCCCTTCTCTGCTACATAGTCGCTCAGGCCTTGACCTCCCCTTCCAGTGCTACCTCGGGGTTGTGGAGAATAAATCCATCCCTCTAGCTCTCTCTATGTGATTCCCCAAACACACTAGGTTTATTAGCAAACCAAGCCCTCATCCCCACTCCAGCATAGTCCGAAGACCAACCACTGCATACACATATCCAAACGAGTGATTCACAGCTTGGACAAGGAAAATCGATCCCTGAGTCATTCTTGTCCCTATCGTGGCCAAAACGACTCTATAATAACCACAACAAACCAAAATGTAAATGAACCCACAGCAACGGACAACATGGGGAAAACAACAAACCTTGGTCTTAGCAATGAATCCACGAGGAAATTTCACAGCCCAGAATGGAAGGAGAAATCAGACTCTTAGCTCATGTGTGATGGAAATAGACACACAGCCCACAAATTAGTAAGGAAAATACATGCCCACAGCAGGAATCGTAAATGATCGAAAACGGCACCCCTAGTTCTCTGTGTGGGGAAAAACGATGGAGAATCCCAACTAGTGCGTGAGGAAAACAGAATGTCTCTACATGAGGACAACCACTTCCAGCCTATGCATGAATATGAGCAATCTTGGGGAGAATGGGAGAATTCCCAATGTCATTGTGGAGAGAATGGAATACATTGCTTCCCTGCCCACACGAAGATGGAGAGTCTGCTGGTGGAGTGGGCGTGTGGGCAAGGACTGACAGTCCTGCCACCCACCACTTCTCAGCAATAACTACCCCCAACTAACAATAGAGTTTTTGAATGGGTGGTTGACACTTGGATTTTCCCCATAGGCTCGAGGTTTGATAATCCCCCCCACCTTATCCTTAGGAAAATCATGCCCTTTTCATCATGGTTGCATTGACGTAGCTGGTTGGGTTAATTTTAATTAAAGTGCATATTTACATGATGCCAAAACTATAAGGTGCTAGATAGCACGATATACCATTGGCAATGATTCCAATCACCAAAACATAACACAACCAAATCTATGGTCGGGCTTTTTCCTTTAGCTCCACACCACGATTAATTACAATATATACATCATGTACCTTTTAATGCAAACGGGGTCAAAACCAGGGTGTTAAAAAAGGTCTCATTGTAGTCAATATCATGTACTTGAGAGTAGCCCTTGGCTACCAATCTTGCCTTATATTTCAAAGGTGAACCATCAGCAGCAAAATTAGTTATAAAGACCCACTTACAGTTCACTAGCTTTCTCCCTGGGCAGAGATCAACCAATTCCCATGTGTTTTTCTTCTGGTGCGAGATGAATTATTCTTTCATGGTTGTTTTCCATATTGGATCATGTTCTGCATATTCATATGTCTAAGGATCAGAATCAACGATCAATTAACACTTCTCAGTAAAGAGTGTATCTTTCACACAAAGGGTACTCTCAAATTGAGATCTAGTCCTCCTAGTATCATTAGGATTTCTAGCTAGTTCCCCAGCTGCATGAATGGTCCTTGCTGCCCACTTTGGTCTTGTAGGGGTGTTAGGATCTGCAATTAAATCATAATTATCAGATATATCAGAATCAACAAACTCATTAGTATCTTCACTTACAATCAATGGCTGTGGTGGTGAAGAGGACTCCAACTTCAACTGCTGATAAAGGCTCTTCTTCAAAATGAACACTCCTTTCTGTGAAAGATTTGTTAGTTCTCAAGTTTATCAGCTTGTACCCTTTTGAATCTTTAGAATACCCAACAAATAGGCACTCTTGTATTTGGGGTTGCAAATCCTTCCTCTTTTCAGTTGAAATTCTAGCGCAAGCCTTTGAGCCAAAAATCCTGAAATGGGTCACATTTGGCTTATGCCCACTCCAGGATTCAAAATGAGTCATACAATCAAGAATTATGTGGCACCATATTTTGGATATAGAATTCACATTTTATAGCCTTGACCAAAAAAATTGGTGGAAAAGTTTTATCCTCCATCATGCAATTTTCCATCTCCTTCAGTCATCTGTTCCTTCTCTCAGCAACACCATTTTGATGTGGTGTGTAAGGAATAGAATGATGCATATATATACCTGCATATTTGCAATACTGGATGAACTTAGAATTTACATACTCTCTACCATTTTCAGATATGAGGATCTTGAGTTTCCTCCTAGACTGGTTCTCAACCAAGGCTCTAAAGACTTTGAAAAGGTCAAAAACTTCAGACTTATCCTTTAGGAAGTAAACCTAACAATACCTAGAAAAATCATCTATTAAGGTGAGTGCGTATTTGGCTTGAATCATGGACATATGAGGAGATGGACCAGAAATGTCATTGTGGATCAACTCAAGGGGTGCATAGGTTCTCTCATAACTAGCTCTCTCATACTTGTGCTCTGGGTGTTTTCCTAGGATACAACCTTGACAGACTCCGTTAGAAAACTTGATCTTTGGTAACCCTATGACCATATATTTGTCACTCAAATCAGAAAGATACTTGTAGTTAATATGGCCAAATATTTCATGCCAAATCTTTCTTACTTCATTAGCATGAGTAAGAAGAGAAGAGGGGTTTGAGTAGGGTAGAAAATGGGAAAACCTATATACCTTCAAAGTGTGATCAACAACACCTTTTGCTATGACTTTACCATTCAAAATATCTGTGATTTCAACTTCATTGGGGGAGAATATGACTTTTTTTGGAGACCCAGTGTGAGTCATTTGATACACTAAAAATATATTAGAGGCAAGACCTGGAACATACAACACATTATACATTATTGAAATTACCATGGTCAATATCAATCCTACCCTTCCCCATACTATCAGTCAGAGAGTTATCTCCCAAAACTATTGGTGGACATTTCGACATGTCAAGAGGAAAATATCTCCCTTGTTGAAACCATATGTCTAGAAGCTCCAGAATTAATGATGAAACTAGGTGAGCTTGAGGTGCCAGCAACCAAAGCATGTACTCTCTCCTTGTATTCTGAATTTGATCCTCCTTCCCTCTTCTTTGAGCAATTAGGAAGGGACATGTTGTTCTTCTCCAAGAGTTGGGTCAACATGTAAATTTTCGTTTTCATACAAGAGCTCTCAGGATGATAGCCCTTACTGCAGTATGCACACTTTCTAATTTCTCCTTTGTTCTTATTCTTTTGGAAGTTCTTCTTGGAGCCCGAGGGATCCTGTTGAGACTTTGACTTGTCTCTCTTTTGCTCAGGTAGTTTTTTATCTTTTATCTTTATTTTTGAATCCATGTTTGAATCTACAGCAACCAAAGCTTGGTCTTTGGAAGGTTTGATGGTGCCCATCATCACCAATTTATCTTTCTCCTGGGTGAGGGATTCCATGAACTCAACAAGCTTATGCATCTTCCAGGTTTGAGCTATCAATTTAGTGGCATGGAAGGTCGAAAAAAAAACTAAATAGTCAGGACCAAGCTTAGAGAGAATGGTCGAAACTATTTTCTCTTCCTTCTTTTCAATCCCACATTGTTTTAACTGCAAAACAAAGGCCTTATACTTGGTAAAGTAGAGTTGCAATGATTAGAAGCTACTGGGACTCAAGGAGATCAATTCATTCTCGATTTGATGTCCTCTCATCTCATATGTCTTTCCAAAAATCTCTTCAATATTCTCCCACACCTAATTAGGAGATGTCAATGAATCAAGATGAAAGAGGAGGTCTCTTGAAATGCTCAGATGCAAAAGACCATAGGTCTCATCCCTCCTGTTGTGCCATTTTATTTTCTCTGCAGCTGCATTGGGCTCTGCATCAGTAGCCATGGTAACCATGGTAACCATGTAGAGACCTTTATCTCTCAAAATATCTCCTTCTCAACTTTCCATTCAAAGAAATTGAATGGAGTCAAGATAATCTTTTGAGATTGGTCCATATCTCAGATCTTATTCCCTTCAGTCAGTAGAATGCGCTCCCAGTTAGTGATGTTGAACCTGAAATAACAGTTTGGAAGGATGGAAATCGATCTACAAAGGCCGTGATACCATGTGGAAATTGAACCCAAGTGATAGATCAATTACACTAACAAAATTATTAATCAAACATGTAAAATTCATACAAAAGGAGACTGAAATTGGAGCATAACTTAATCATGTATTTAATAAGTCTACATAAGCCAACCATATGAAGTAATAGGATTGTTACAACTGATTTTACCACACATGGTAGATCACATATTTATGGCCTTCCCTGTCCCTCTGCAGACTCTTTGGACCCCATGGACCATTTTTGTACCTTTGATGTTTCCAAGATCATCCCTAAAAACATGCATTATTTTCCATACGTGACTTTTAAACCCATTCTCACGTATATACGCAGATATGGCCCTTAAACCTGTGTACATCGGTATGTGTGCAAAAGGCCAAATAGTTTTGGAGTTTTCCTTGATGTGGATCCAAGTCACTTGTTTCCTAGCCTTCCATATGCCTTGAGATCGCTCGGATTTGACCTTCCATTACCCCATTGAAGCAATATATAAGGAACCCCTTGGATACATTGAAGAAGAGGAATTGAAGAGCAAGAAAACTATAGTCCATTGTTGTTGTATCTTGATTATACTTGAGTCTACATCCCTTTGTCCCTTGGAGCACTTTTTGTTCTTCCCAAGCTTGCCTTTTCTTGTGAGCTTGCTATAGAGAGATGGGGGATTGAAGTGGTGGAGTCCCAGGTGGAGGACTCAGTTTCTCCGGTTCACAGATGTGATGACAGAGGTTGTCATTCTTGTAATATTTGATTTATATTAATAGAAATATCTTTTCCTGTACAATGATGTGCATTTAAATGAATATTGAATCCATGGATGCTTTTAATTGTTTATATATTATTGATTATATATGTTAGAGTAGGTCTAACACAATTATATAGCATGATTTTCTTGTTTGATGATTGTTGAGAGAGAAAATTGCTAACACAAGTGAGATTGGAAAAGCTCAATGGGGATCTACATCAACCATCCAGAATAAGGTATGTTTCGAGATCCTTTAGTGTTAGATGTTTATTTCTCTTGCATATGGGAAGGGATTGATTTCTGCAGTTACTCTATCTGTTGTGGTACCCAAATCCATAGGAATTTTTCTCTGTAATAGAATTGGTGACCATAATGGGGAGTTCCTAGTCATTTCCTTTGGGGATTTTATCGGCATTCAATGTTCTTGAATTGCTCTGATTTCTCTATTTTTGAGTTGAGTCCGAGGGCATGTTTTCCTAGTAGTGTCTGATAGGAGTAAATTTTGTGTCATATTGTCTGTTTACCTTCTTTTTTATCTCTTTTTCTTCTTGTATGTGATTTTTTCCTTCATAGTCGCATGTAAACGCGAGTTTTCTTACAATAGCCATGTATATACGCGGATTTTATGCAAACAATCACGTATGCCCTGAGTTTTTCCTTTTTGGGGAAGATTAAGTGTTGCTGGGTGAGTTTGGATGATTGCTGAGTCTTCTTGGATGCTTCTGGAGTCTGTATACACCCCTATTTCTGACCAGAGATACTTTTTAGTTTAATTTTTTTTGAAAAATTTCTTGTCATTTCATTTTCTATTTTTTGTTTTGGGATTAGTGCATTAGGTCTCTTTTACCTTAGTTCTTTGCTTGGGTGTTTTATGATAGTGTTTGCAGAGTCTAGGGGTTTTAGAGTCATACTGTTGCTTTTTATCTCATTTAATTCAAAAAATACAAAAATATTTTCTTTTTGCATCATTATGCATTGTTTGCATTTTGCATTTTGCATGGTACTTGCATTAGGTTTGCTTGGAAATTATTAGTCAGATTTTCATATAGGAATGATTGCATATTCATTTGAAGGAAAATTTTGCACTTCACGTAGTAGCATACCCCATTTTTCATTTGACACAGTGCATTTTCATTGATTGTTAGGTGTCCATTCTACTTCTTGTCGCGTCATAACATCATTAGTTGCACGACCATTTTCCCTTTTGAGTAATAAGCCAATTAAAATCAACGCATAATAAAATGAATTACACCCTTTTATTTTATAGGGTGCACTAACAAGATTAGGTTTTAGGGTCTTGGAATAGTTCATTGTGAGTAAATTCTCCAAGACCACTAAACAAAACATTTATGTGTCTGTCTAGGTGAGAGTGTGAAATTCCTTTATATAATTAGTGTTTCTCAGTATCCTCCTCTTACAAGGGAGTTAAGCGCGAGGCAGTGTGAGTGGTTATTGATTGGGATGATGCCTGGTCATAACTGAGTAGCACCGGAGATATTTCCAGGATTGTGTTTGTATCTAGGGGCTCTTTTGAGAGTTTCGGGCTTTGCTACCCAGCCCATACGGTCAATCCCACCTGCGACTGTCCGCTTGAGCATTTATTATATTGAGGTGACCTTAGTTTCCTTACCTAGGTTATCTAGGGGGTACTTCGCAGAGGTTATTCTGCAGGTGTCCTATCTAGGTAGGGGTCGGATACCACAGTCGCTATATGCGTTGAAGCTGAGGGCCACTATAATTGGTTACGAACCTCCGCTTGTTGTGTATGGGAGTCTCAAGCCTCTCTTAAGTGAGACATACCTGCTTCATTCGGGAGCTCACATATCCTACCCTTGTTTTCTTGCAATTTGGATTTACATTTTATAGATGTATGCTCTGTGCACACTAGTTTACCTAGGGTTTGCATAATTAGATCGATTCAATTTCATTTTTTGAATCATTGTGGATTCGGGTACGACACTTTGCTGTTCTTTTTGTTTAGCAGGACTTCCACCTTCCACGTCTCCTCCTCCTTTGGGAGAGAGAAATAGACAGTCCGGACGGACTACTTCTCACTTTGATTCACACACGATGGGAGATCATGAGGATGATATTCCTGAGATGTCCTCTCCACCTCACGAGGTTGGGGATACAGATTCTACTCCTGTATATGATCCTTCACTGAAAATACATTCACATTCTGGTTATGATCCCTCATTCATAGGTCACTGGTATTGGTTTCTAGGCGACGAGACTCATCATGAACCTAGAAGCACTAGTCATGTTCATTATGGCATGTCTGATATCCATGCACCCGATCCGGCACATCATGTCGAGTCGAAAGTTGAACCTAGCACTACGCTTAGGGGCAATCCTATTCCTTTCCATGCGGAGAGATTTGGGAGCACTAGTCACATTGCACCTTCCATCCTAGTGGTAGAAGCAACTTCACATGTTCGTCCTAGACCTAGTGTTAGTAACCATATGCAGATACCAGAACCGAAACGAGTGACCATAGGGAACACCAATTACATCCCTTCACATGTCCCTTTGTCCTTGAACCCTACTTCTTCAAATTCATTTTTGACTACCCTTCCTCCCCCTCATTCATGTGGTCCTTTGGGCTGAAATATTTCTACTAGCCATGTTCGTACTGTGACTACTCACATGGTAGTATCTCAGAGTCAAGTACCTCCTGTTGTATCGGGAGGTCATATCCCTGTTTCTGAATCATCTTATGGTCCATCACAAGGAGTTCCCCATATCCCTAATTATGGAGCTTCTCATGGGACATCCCATGGGGCACCTTATGGATCTTCTCATGGACAATCTTATGGACCATAGTATGGACAAAAATATCAACCCTATGGGTGAAAGTATCAACAACCTGCTTAATATTTCAATTATGCTTTGTAGTGCCGCATAATCAAGGTACACCACATCACAATGCTTCCATGCAGCCCTATATGGGTCAAATGGGAGGAGGTTATTATTGCCATGGCCATGGTATTTATAGCAATATACCTTACATGAACCAAAACTATCAGGGAGCATGGCATAGACCGGATCAACGTAGGCTCCCTTTCCTTGCAACATTGAACTTACCTGACTTATCAAGACTTATGAATGATCCAATATCTCATGACCCAGCCTAGCCGATCGTCCCTAACAAGCTTCCTTCAGACATTCCCAAGTTCGAAGGAAAAGATGGAGAAGATCCTAGTGAGCATGTCACTACTTTTCACCTTTGGTGCTCTTCCAATTCCTTACATGAGGATTCAATCCGTTTGAGGCTATTTCAATGCACCCTCACCGAGCCTACAACGAAATGGTAATAGAGTTACCAAGGGGGGAATTCTTTTTATTTGATGACCTTGCCATGACATTCGTCAATCACTTTCAGCTACCAATGCATTATGACGTTGGTACCAAGCTCTTGTCGAAATTTCGACAAGACAAAGCCACACATATCTCCGATCATATTGAAGAGTGGCATAGATGGAAGAAGTTGATTAAAGCCTTTATACCACTGGAATTTCTCCTTGAGTGATTCCTCAAATCATTGTTACCTTACATTGCGAAGGATGTTTCTACATCCGGAGTCCAAAATGAGGAACAAGCAATCTTTAGGGCACAAGAGTTGGATTTGATCTACGCTCAATCTAGAATTTTGTATGAGATTATACCTAATGCTCCGTGATCTAGTTTCGATCCCAAGATCAAGCCTGGACCACATGCCAATGGCATTGTGGGTTGTACAAGTGCCAAACCTGTGGATTTGGTTGTGAAACAAGTGAGCCAATTGTCAATTAATCAATCCGCATCGATACAAGCCACGAATTCATCTCAACCTACCCAAATGGCAAGTGTACTTTTCGTGCAATCATCGGACCAGAAGGGAAACCAGTAGCCTGGAAGGAATAGGAAAAAAGGAAATAAAAATAATTGTAAGGGAGGGAGCAAGAATGAAAATGATAATTATAATGACAAGAATGCTCATAATGATGGGGGGGACAAGCAGTCTAAACGTATGGTAAATTTTCCTTACAAGTTATGTAAGGAGGACCACCTCACTCACGTGTGCCCTCATATGGAAGATTCCTTGAGATTAATACCACAGGGCCTAGTTGTGCTAACTAATCCTTTACCCAACAATCAAAATATGAACTCAAGGACCATTGATCCTCATTATGCATCAGGTGGAGATCAAAATCCATCGGAAGCTAATAGTGGTCATAGTTACGTTAACATGGTGCACACTATTAAGGTTGTGACCCGTGCGAAGGATTATGGTTCATCACAACCGGACCTTGGAAAAGAACCCGCTCCACCCGAGATCCCTTTGCATATCGAAAAACCTACGGATAAACCCGAAGTTGCACCTCACATTCCTAAGGGAGTCCTAAAGCGTTCAGGGCACAATCCTAATTCCTGAGCCACCCAGAACTATTTTGTTGTCAAGTATTTGGGCCAAACTCCTTGTGCGATGTCCATGCTTGAAGTACTTTAGACTTGTCCTCCGCAGAGGAGAGCTTTGCTTTCTACTATTGGGTTGATGATGATAACTCTTCTTTCGTTATCAAATTTGAAACCATGGGAATATAGACTTGCTTTCCTTACTACTTATCTCTTTTGATTCATGTAGAATGTCTTAATATGACCATCAAATGCAATGTGATTGATGAAGGCATTGCTGCTTCCGTGATGTCTTTGTCATGTTGGAAGGGTTTGGGTTCTCCTGAGTTGTCTCAATCCACTACTATGTTGACAACTTTTGATGGTAGATCTTTTCGGCTGCATGAGATTCTTCCTTCTCTTAAGGTCTAGTTGGGATGGAATACCATCGCGATCAAGGTTGAGGTGGTTGATGCACCCCTTGAATACAATATTTTACTGGGCCAGAATTGGATGTATAGTATGCAAGTCATAGCCTCTTCTCTCTTTCGAGTGGTATGCTTTCCATTTAATGGGAAGATCATTATGATTAATCAGACATCATTCCGTAATATGAGTGTTAATGCATCATTGGGAACTTCTATCTTGATTATCAATCATTCTTAGCCAGCAACTGGGACTATGCATGTGGGTATCTATCCATCTCTTATGGGAACGTTTAGCTGTCCTGCACCCGTTCTTATGATCGGATCTAGTTTTGGTGGAGCTTCATCCTCATTGAATTTGGTGTCTTTTTGCACTACCCATATGGAAGATCCTTGGATTCTTCCTTCCCCGAGTCCTTCAAATGGACCTATCAAAATGGATGTGTCATTTTGTGCAATGATGTTTTCATATCAAGAAAAACTTGATTAGGTTGTAGAGCCTAGTCCTTCCTCTTCGCGGATGGAGGAGGAGGACCCGTATGTGCTTCTTGCATGGGTAGTTGAGTCATCTCATGCACATGATTTCCTTGATGATTTTTTTCCATCAGATGAATTCATTATTGAGGCCATGTCTGGGGTTGAGCCACCTTGGGAAGAGTTACATCATCAATCATATTTTCTTCCAGAGCTCGACCTGTTATCACTCTAGGAAACTCCTCTAGGTTGTAGCTCGAGGATGCCCGATGACTTAAATATTTTTAGGGTTTTCTAATATGGATCAAGTCAGGTGACCTATATGACCTTCCACTCTCAAGACATGCATGAAACTCAATCGGGTATAAGGCTTTTAGTTACCACTGTTCAGAGGTTGACAATAAGGTGCAGGGATGGAGAACTCATCAAGCTGGCATATTTACACACAAAATAGATGCATATAAATGGCTAAATCATGATAAGGATGGTATTTATAATTAAAATCACATAAACATGCCAATCAGGTGACAGCTATAAGTCATTAATTAACTTGAATTTAACCTGAATACACATTCAAGCATAAGCACAGAAAAGACAAAAATGGAAGCTGAACAAATGATAACCAAAGAGATTATATTAAATCATGAGCAAAATGAGAAGCTGACAATAGTATGGTATACAAGTCTCCAAAGTCAAACGTTTTCCATAAAATAAGTCTTAGGCTTTATAGCCTTTACAAAATATACAGATCCTAAAAAATTGGATCTATTTTTTACAAAAAATAAACAAAATAATAGTTTTTTGCAAATTAGGTTAAAAAACCCTAATTAACTACTTGTATAACTAACTGAAGAATTAGTTCATTGTATGAACCTTCAGATAACTGAGGTAACTACTGGAAATCACTACTACTGGCCCTCTGCTGGTTAAGTCACTGTTTTCTTTTGACAACTAGGTGTTGGTGACCTTTTCCATTGTTATGTCATAGTAAAACTGAAATAGACCTTTCCTAATGCTTTCTTCTGCGTCTTTCATCTTCAGAATTTTTCCCTGAGCCATCTATATTCTCCAAAAACTGGTCCTGCGAGCCAAAATTTAATTTTAAGCCTCTATGTGCTTTTGGTGGTTAAGAGGCCAGACTATTGGAACCATTAGCTACCGAAAGCAATGCGTTCAATGGCTAATGAACTGCCCCAGCGTCTGCCTAAGCCACCGAAACCCCTATTTTCCAAAAATTATTAGGTTTCTTCCAAAAAAATTCTTTTAGGTCTATCTGCTTAGATTTCTTTTTCAGCAAGTTCTGTGCTAGGAGGGTTAACAGTAGCTTGGCTGGTTTTTGGAGGCTGAAGGCTAATTGTAGCTTCAGCTAGAGTTTCCAATATGGGGCAGCTTCTAGGGTTTTCCTTGGCCTCCTTCAGCTACAGTGTTTGGAGCCTAATCATCCTGTATAATCTAGTATTGTATTTTAGGTTACCTTGTATTCAGTTTCTTTAAGAAAATATATCTTTCTCTCTGCTCTAGGTAAGACTTATGTAGCAGCTTGTTCTTGCTGGTCAATGCAGCATTATTTTTCTTTATTTCCCTTTCCAAAATCTCCATCTCATAAATTTTCCTCAATAATTGATTTATCTTTTGAGTTTTGGGCTTGCTAGAGGAAGCCTTCTCTATTGGTTCCACTTGCTCCTTTAGTGTAGGGTATGGTAGTTCTTCAGTCACTGCTACAATCTGTAGAGCTAGGTCTGCACCTTCTTCTTGCTCCTCTTTGGAATCTGAGTAGGGTAGATTCAAAATATTCTCATTGTGTGTTTCAACTTCTTGGCCCTTCTCATTGAAGTCCAAGTTCATTTTTACCTTCTTGGCCTTGGAAGAGGAGGGAGTTTGTTCTGCTACTGCTAGGGCTATATCCCTCCTCTTTCTTCTCCCACTCCTTGGTGTGATGGACTTTTTGGCAGGAGACTTCCCCTTCTCTTCTAGCTAAAGGCCTGTCTCAAATCCATTCCAAAACAAGAAATAAGGCCATGACATATTCCTTCTTTTCAGCAACTCTTGGATCAATAGTTGGATAAGGCCATGGTGAGACAATCTGCCAGTAATCTTGGTTGGCTAGGCCTTCACTTGGTGTGCCATATTTTCAAACTTTTGTGTAAGTAAAAGGGAAAATTTAGTGGGATTTTACCTATGAAGTGGTTCATTAACTTGAAATGGTAGATCATGGCTATGTTATATCTTCCTTCACATGTTAGGTAGATCATAATGGCCTTCAGTAGTTGTTTCCACCTATCTTCCAACCAAGATGATGGCACACTCTTCTTCCACACCACTCCTCTATGCTCAAGATTTAGGTAAGACTTGAACTCTAGATCTTTTGGTATGGTGGTTTTGAACCATTTTTCTCTTGTACCAGAGAGTTTAGTCACTTTAGTGATTAGGGTTTCAACTATGTGAAATTCCTCTTTGCCTATGTATTCCTTAGAACCATCAAATGAGAGGGAAAATGCCTCAGCCACCTGCTGATGGGAACCTTGTATCTTCTCACAAAACCTGTAGCATCCAGCATCTTGGAAGATTTTATAGACCTCTAGATGTGCTTCCAAATAGCTGACATCTCCCAACTCCTGTCTGAGAGCAGGTCCTCCCTTATTCATCTTGATGAATGCCACTCTTGGGTACCTGTAAAAATAATTCTAAGCTCTGTATGATAGTGTGTTATTAGGCTACTTTCTTAGATATGGTTTTCCTAGTGGAGAGGAATGCTAAGATTGAAAGTGAAATGTGTTGGAGTTTTTGGCACTGATTATGAGGGTTTTTGCTATCATGATGGATGCTGAGGTCATAAGGTGATGGCAGTAGTTCATCTTCTCAGTTTCCTTTACCTAACAATCATATTGCAAATTATCTTGGGTACTCGGTGAGATTTCTGCTATTCTTTTGGATAGGTGAAAGAAAAATGAGGGTTTCCAATCCTATCAGTTCTATAACGACCTCCTTCACTTATTTCCACACATGGCTATGTAGGCTCAAGTCCTTTTGGTGGTTTGTCATGCCCTTCATTGATTGTTTATCTTGCTAACGGGGTTTGATTTGACTGCTTCCTAACCGTTTCCACATTTTACCTTTTCGGTGGTTAATAGTCTTTGGAAGTTTATCTGCTAGCTGCCGAAAAGATAGCTTTCGATGGCTAATGAAGTGATATTCATTTCGCCTAACTGAAAGACCCTTTACCAATGTTGATTTCTGTTTTCTTTCGTTGGTTAACAAACTTCGAAGTATTCTCCCTAAGCTTCCAAAAGCAACACTTTTCGATGGCTAATGAGTCATTTGCAGTCTTGCCTAAGCCACCAAAAGTGTTTTTGCATTTTACTCGCTTGGGCCTACTTTTGGTGGTTTACTTTTATCCTGTGTTAAACCGTTAACTGCTGAAACATAGCCTTTTGATGGCTAATGAGATATTAAAAGCCTCGCCTAAGCCATCGAAAGCTATAACTTCTAAATTTTTCAACCATATAAAAAAAAAAGACCTTCAATTTATTAGTCATCCTCA
Organism: Pseudotsuga menziesii; assembly: GCA_001517045.1. Taxonomy (NCBI): domain Eukaryota; kingdom Viridiplantae; phylum Streptophyta; class Pinopsida; order Pinales; family Pinaceae; genus Pseudotsuga; species Pseudotsuga menziesii. Next base: position 19,241 of record LPNX011092795.1, on the reverse strand, counting down.
GATCTTTCATTACATAAATCAAATTCTTCATACTATAAAAATAAATTTATTTTGGGAGATAACATGACCGTATGGAGTGTGATGAATTTAGGGAGATTCTTACCGAGATGATTGGTAGTCCCATGATTCCATTGAGCTCTCTTGGTCAGATGGTCGATGGGAACATGGAGAATTTATCACCTACTATTCCTATCAATATTTCTCGTGATCTTGGCAAAGTTGAGAACGTCTAGATTGGGGCGAGTTGTTCCCCTAATGATATCGTGGAGTATACCGAGCTATTTAAAGAGTTTCATGACATCTTTTCTTGGTCATACGAGGAAATTCCAAGTATCTACCCTCGTATTGTTGAACATGAGATCAAGACCTATCCAGATGCGAAGCTGGTTCGACAACATTTGCGTGTGGTGAATCCTAGAAAAGCACCTGCCATTAAGGGTGAGATAGAGAAACTATTGAAAACTGGTTTTATCTATCCCGTTCCCTTGACAGAGTGGGTTTCAAATCCCGTTCCGGTTTATAAGAAGCAGGGATCCATCAGTATATGCACTGATTTCCGTGATTTAAACCGTGCTTGTCCTAAGGATAATTTTCCCACACCATTTATTGATCAGATTTTGGATGAGTGTGCGGGAAGCGAGGTATTATCCTTCATGGACGATTTTTCTAGATATAATCAGATTGGGATGTGACCTTAATTTTTCAATATCTCAAAATGATTATCAAAGTGTATTTGGATGACCTTGATGCTCATTCTCGTTTGAGAGTGCGTCATCCATACCATTTGAGGTTAGTATTCGAAAGATGCTGTCATTATCAGGTTTGGTTAAATCCTCATAAGTGCATCTTTTGCGTGGTTGTTGGTCGCTTGCTGGGGTTCATCATATCGAGGGAGGGTATAAGATTCGATCCCTTAAATGTTGAGCAAATACTTCAATTGTCTCCCTTGCGTAATATTTGACATCTTCAGTGTTTGCAAGGCATGGAAAATTTCTTGCGAAGATTCATGGTTAATTTTTCCAATTTGACTAAAGGCTTTATGCGTCTTTTAAATAAGGACACTCCTTTTTTCTGGGACGAGCAAGCCCAGGATTCCTTTGATTCTCTTAAGAAATCCTTAGCATAAGCCCTCGTGCTTAGTCCACCTGACTATAGCCATGATTGCTTGATTTATGTGGCCGAGTCCATGGAGACGGTTGGTATGGTTTTGGTTTAGGAGGATGAGGAGCTCCATGAGCATGTCATATATTATTTGTGCCAAAACCTTATTGATGCAGAAATCCCATGTGGAGAAACTTGCCTTGGCCACCGTTCATGGGATTCAAAGATTGAGACATTACATTCTCCTTTGACGAAACTTTGTTGTAGATCATATCAATCCGTTTTAGTTCATCCTCACTAGAAGGATGATTGGGGGAAAATACAATAAACGGATTGTTATTTTGCAAGAGTTCGATCTTGAATCCATTTCGATGAAATTATTGATATTTGCAGAGCTCATGTCTGATTTTCCAAGTTTGGAGGAGGAGGAGGTTTATGAGGATACGTTTGTCGATGATCATATTTTCCTTATATCATCTTTGGACCCATGGTACAGGGATATCATTGTATATTTGAAAATGTTGAAGGTCCCTACTCACCTTTCACGGGATGAGCAACAACGATTACGTCATGTAGCTAAGAAATACCTTAAAGTGGATAACACTTTGTACCACCGTGGGGTAGATTCCATTTTGCGCCATTTTTTAACCCTTGATGAGGATGAGGTTGTGTTAAATGATTTCCATGGAGGGGCATGTGGTGGTCATTTATCTGGTCTTTCTACAACCCAAAAAATCTTGAGAGCAGGATATTTTTGGCCGTCGATCTTCAAGGATTGTGTTAATGCGGTCAAGAAGTGCCACCCTTGCCAGGTGTTTGCATGCAATATGCACTCGTATCCATCCCTGTTACATTCTATTATCACCGCTGGTCCCTTCACCAAGTGGGGGCTTGACTTTATGGATTACAACCCAGCTTCGGCTGGGGGGCATCTTCACATTATAGTGGCTGTCGTTTATTTGAAGAAATGGGAAGAGGCTATGCCCATGATTAAATCTAATGGTGAGACAGCTGTGCATTTCATTCTCAACCAAATTATTACTCGGTTCAACATTCCAAAAGATATTTTCACTGACCATGGTAGGCACTTTCAGAATAGAATGATGGAAGAGTTGGCTTCAAAGTTAGAGTATAAGTAGGAGAATTCCTCTTCTTATTACCCTCAGGAGAATGGACAGGTTGAAGCAGTGAATAAATCACTTAAGTCCATTCTACAATGAACCATCACACAAAGCAAGATGAATTGGCATATCATGTTATATCCTGCTTTGTGGGCCTATAGAACCGCGGTTAAGACTATCACCAATTTCTCTCCATATTAGCTTGTGCATGGGGTGGAGTTTGTCTTTCCGGTTGAATGCAAAATCCCTTCATTGAAGTTAGCTATAGAGATTTTACCAGACACTTCCACATTGGAGGAACATTTGGTCCACTTAGAGCAGCTTGATGAGTAGCGCCGAGATTCCTTAGTGGCTCTAGAGGTAAATAAGCGTCGTGTTAAGGTCCAATATGATAAGTCTGTCCATCTGAGGATGTTTAGTGAATGTGATTTGGTCATTTTGTGGGATCAAGCTAAAGAACCCTTGGGGGTAGGGAAGTTTAATCCCATGTGGCATGGTCCTTACGTGGTCAAACATGTGTTAGAGAAGGGCACATATGAGATAGTGGATTATGAAGGGACAACCTTGGCGGAGCTTAGAAATGGGCTCTATCTTAAAAAATATTGTGCATGATCTTCAGCCAGGGCTGATTGTTGTATATTATTGTATATTTTTTGAGTTGCATTGTTAGGTTTTCTTATGGTGATCGGGTTTGTTGATTCTCTTCCGTTTCTTATGGTAGATGTCGATGGAGTATTTCGTTTACATAGGATTCGCTGATGGTGCTAGCTGTCACACCACTAGTGGAAAATGAGAGATTAGTGACCAGGAGACCAAAATTTTTGGTCACCACAGTTGTTTTCAAGGGATAAATGACCAAAAATAATAAATTTAAGTGAGATAACTAAAAAAGACCAAGATAAATGACCACTTTTGGTCACGGAATAAAAACCAACTAAAAACGACCAAGATAAATGGCCAAATTTGGTCATGAGATATCTAGACTAAAAATGACCACATAACAATTGGTCATTTTTAGTTGTCACTTCGGCAATGAAAAAATTACAAATTTGTACATTTTAAGGGGGTCTCTGAATCCATCTGCAGTGTTAGAATTTAGTAAATTAATAATGTATTGTCGCAACTCAACATGAATTGACCAAATTAATATAATATATAAAATACACATTGGTGGCCCTGAATGTGCACCTCTGTGGTCTCT
>LPNX011092795.1:0-12012 GCA_001517045.1 Pseudotsuga menziesii | reverse complement strand
CAGCGATTCTGAGGTTTGGTGCCGAGGAGCTCTTCAAGGAAGATAAAAATGAAGAGGAAGCAAAGAAGAAACTTGAGAACATGGATATTGATGAGGTACTCAAAAGAGGTGAAAAGGTTGAGTCAAAGGAAACTAAAGAGGAGGGTGAAAGTGAACTCTTAAGTGCATTTAAGGTAGGTAGTATGTCTGATATTTTAGACTGTTTGTTTCTCTTGACATCTTTAAATCTGTAATAGTGCATTACTTAAGTGAAAATAAGGGGTATCAAAAGAGAAAACATCTAGAGGGATAAATTTTTGTAAAATACTCCATTGTATTAACATTGGGTTGTTGATCACTGAAGCTTTCTCATTAATTAAAACCAATGATCACAACATTGAAAGTCTGTGGGATCAATTGGCCAATGAAATCTATTTGTGATTTAGTCAATGGGAGAATGAATCATGGGTAAAGAGAATGCATGGCTAGTTCTTTGTCAATACCCATTTTTCAACCCATCAACAATACACTGCAGGGGGAATCCCAATCCCACTGGCCTGGAGCCTATGGCTGTAGGTGACAATGCCTGTTAAATGACATACTCCGTGTTCTGTGGGTACTTATTCTAACCTTAACCTGCTTATATAACATGTGCACTACATCCCTCCATTTCGTTGGCACCCCCATCTCTACCAATATCACCTGAATTTTGTGTTGTGGGATGGTTTCAAATACCTTATGTAAATCCTCAAAGAAGTACCATAGGCCTTCCTCCTTATTCTCCAAGTTTTTCAACCATGTGCCTCAGTTTTTAGCAATGATCAACAGTTGATTTGTAAACAAGAGACTTATATCCCTCTTGTTTTATCAACATGGATTTTCTGTATAAATTATATTTTTCTTTGTGCTTAGTGCAACTATGAGTGCAAAACTTCTCAGCTTTTGATCATGAACAGGAAGAAACGAATGTTTCTATATTTGGTTTTACTGCTTAGTTTACTATCTTGCAATGGAAAAATAAAAATCAATTCCAAATACAACATTCAAGTGCACTATGTCAATCCCAGTAGTTAGTGAATCACAAATCTATTATGCTAGCTGAAGGCACTCAGATTCAAAACCCAAAAAGGCAGATTAGCCTTTGCTGCTAAATTAAACAAGGCATAACATAATGGTTCTGCTATTGGCCAAAGGTTTAGTCTGCTATTTGCATGTTCCTACACAGCACTCTGTTTGGTGGAGGTCAACTCTGCTTATTGAGTTGGTTGTCTCAACCAAACAAACCATGACAGTAATACATCCAATGCAAAGACTAGAGTTAAATGTGCCCCCTTGACATTAATTCTAACCATTCGAGTCACAATACTCACAGTGTATATTGAGTCCATACTAGTACATTTCGGAAGACAACATTTTATACCAATTGCATAATATAATTTGGTGGCCTAGCACATCTGCTATTTGAAAGAGGGATAGTTTGGATTAACGATTGGTGGTTCTTTCTTTCCATTCAGGTTGCGAACTTCAACACTATAGAAGATGATTAAACTTTTTGGAGTCTAATTCAACCTGAAGCAATATCAAAAGTTGAAGTATGTATGAGGCAACTGTACAATCCAAAGTATGTTGTGACAACTTCATTGATTATGCTAAATAGTGCATGATATATGTGTATAGGATGCCAAGAGTGTTTAGGTTTTATTGTGACAACTTCATTGATTCTGCTAGACAGTTCATGATACATGTTTAGGATATATTTTCTTTTAAATTTTACTTTCCTGTTAATTTTGGGGCCAGCTTTTTAATTAGCCAAATATTCTGGCTTGGTTCCTTGGTTGTAATTGTTTCAATTGTGTTTAGTGATTGGGATGTTAAGTTGTAGAAAGACACCATTGACAGAGGCTTATTTTTGAAGGAAGCATTGGCACCACATGCTGCAAGAAGCACCAAAAGTTATGTCGACGTTTCTCAACCTGACAGAAATGGAAAAAGGAGGAGGAGAGGAGGTGAAGTGCAAGAACGGTTGCAGAAATGCTCTGGAAACGTTTCAGAAGCTGTAACGTCCCGGTTTTGACCCCGTTACACTAGATGTATATGATGTATATATTGTAATGATCATGGTGTGGAGCTAAAGGCCAAGGCCCCACCATTGATCGGTTATGCTATGTTTTGGATTTAAAATCTGTCACCGATTGAATATCGGGGCATGCGGCACATATTATGTTGGCCATTATGTAAATATGCATCATAATTAATTAATGGACACAACCAGCTACGGCCGCGGCAACCAAATCGAATGGGGCATGATTTTCTAAGGATAAGGGGGGTGAAATATTTAACCTATGGGCCAATGGGGAAAAGCCAAATGTCTATGAGAAAACCCATCAAGCTGTCAACTACCTTTCTTGTCTTTTTCTCCAATCATTTATTTTTGCCAGAATGTGGTTGAGTTAGTTATTGCATGGAAGGGGAAGAGTATGGGAAACCAAATTCGAATTGGGCAGAGACCCATTTTTGAAAATCGTGTTCTGACTTCCTTGGCAAGAAAAATGCCCAAAAACGTATGCCATTTTGCTATGCATTCACGTTTTTCAGTTTTCTCACGTTTTGGGAGCAGTTGGAGTTTTTCCTGTGTCTTTCCATCCACGTTCTTGGCTGTTGGCTTCATTTTTCCCAGGGATTGAAGGTCGTTTTTGTAATGCCAGGTCCTGGGTTGTCTTCCTCACGTTTTTGGAGCTGCTGGTGCATTTTTTTCCATTCACGTTTCTGTGATTTCATGAGTTTTACCATGGTTGGGAAGAACCATTCACGTTTTTTACTGTCTCAGCGACTATTGGCCTCACACACAGGCTTTCTGGGTCGTTTTCCCCATGTTGTGAGTTGTGTTCAATGATAAGCTTCAGGACTGTGTGTGTTTCCTCATGTGTGAGTCGTTTTTGCTGTTATGTGTGGGGCTATGTAATTCGTTTTTCCCTGTTTAAGCTGTGAGAGCTGAATTAATTGCCGGAGTGCAATTGTTGGTCTTCGGACTGTATTGGGAGCAAGGGTTTTGGCTTAGTTGCTTGATAAACCTGGTGCTAGAAACCACACAGACAAAACTAGAGGGCTGGCCTTCTTCTCCATCACCCCTGAATAGCACTGGAAGGGAATGCAGGGCCTGAGGGACTGTGTAGCAGAGAAGGGACTGATTCCTTGTGTTGGGTGTGGATGGGTGTCTTAGAGGTCAGGCTAGTTTTGGTGTAGGATTTCTTGGCTCTGTAATGAGCTCACCAGCTTAGCAATTGCCTTCTTCAGCTCCTTAATGGCCTGATAAACCCAACTTGGTTGGCTTGGCTATGTGTTTTGTGTATCCTGGCTATGTGTAAGCCTGCTAGTTCCCTTATTCCAGCGTTGCTGAGAGATTGATGAGCACGCTGGCCTATGGTTGGGTGGAGCGTTGCAGCGACGTAGTTGGTTGCGGAGCAAAGCTTTCATAAGATAAGTAATCTTGTGCATTTTACCTTTGAAATTCTATAATTTCTGTTAACGGAAATTGATGAACATGTAAATGAATGCTTGTTTAATTGCATGTTGATTCCGCTGTGCAAGGATAAATAATCATAGCTGTGCACAATATACAATTGTAGCTGTGTATGATGATAAAATTGCATCTGTGAATGATTAATAATTCCTGTGTGCATGTTTTTAGTTCAAATTCTCTTTAAGCATTCTGTTTATGAATTTTTATTTAAGCCTGTACATGTTCATGGGCGGTTAGCCCGGTCTGGTTCAGCCATTAGATCGCGTCCTCCTTGCCGGTCGGAGGCTTGGGGATGTGACAGAAGCACCTGTGCAAACTTTGCTACCTCAAATAGAGGGTGATGTAGGTTATGTTTGTGAATGGGCAGGTGGTGGGCTATCAAAGAAGGATGCCAATAATTTTGTAAAAGCGGTGAGATTTCTGACTGAAATAGATGGTTTTCTTAATCTATCCTAAATGATGACTTGGGATAATTAATGACATTGATTATTGTGTTTTCTAACTGTCTTGTGAGTTTAGCTGATGCATCTTTTACAGATTGCACAACTTGTTTCTTTTCAAATTTCTTGCCTTTGCTTTCTCCTAGATATACCAAGCATGTTTATTGATATTTCAGTGGCGTTAGTGATTTTATCTCAAGCCTTATCCAGGTATTATTTTAAGAGTGAAATTGTATGTACACAAATTGTTTTCCTTTCTCGCTTTCTTCTAAATGTAACAAACACGTTTATTGATATTTCAGTTGCCTTGTTGATTTTATCTCTAGTCTCATCTAGTAATATTTTAAGAGTGTGAAGCTTAGTCATACGCAAATTACTGGGCCTTTTTTTCTTTCCTCACATATGGAATGCTTGTGAATTATAAGTTGCATTGAATTTTTATTTGTTTTTTATTTAGATTGAAGAATCATTGACTAAGAATTCCAATGATGTTTTTCTCAACTATCAATGCTAAGGTTGAAATTATAGTCACATGTATCTAGTCCATGCTTCTTGGAAGGATCATGTGAAAGTAGAGAGTGAAAGAAGCCATATTATTTCTTCAAGTGTTTCAACTGAGCATATTGTTTCAAAAATTTGGAAATATGGACATCTACCCTTGAATGAGCTGCTCTTAACTCTTCTTTGCACGCAACCAAATCATCCTTGATTGTTTGTATCTCATGGTCACTTTCTTCTTTTACTGCCCTTTTTTTCGTTCATAGGTGCTAAGATTTTGTTTTCTACATCTGCTAGCTCACTCTCAAGGGACTGCAACCTTTCAAAAACTTATCCAACTTAGTAGCTCGTATGTTAGCTTCTCCTTTGAATTTCATAGATTCTTGTTCTGCAAATCCTATCTTTTTCTGTAGTTCATTGACTGATTTACCAAGCCAATCAATTTTCTTGACTGGATCCTGGGATAAAGCTTCACCTGTAAAGTAAATAACACTTAATGTCTTTATTATACTCTGCATTGTACTATTGTTGTCAAGTAACCGCTTCTCTAGCTCAACACAATGATTTTTTACGGAAATTGCATATGCTTCTAGACTTTCAAAGTGCTCTAGCTCACTTGACAACTTGTTGATTCTCTAATTATGTTCAGTAATAGCTAAGCCACACAGTTGTAACGCCATTTTTAGCTGCTCCTGCTCTACTACTTTTTCATCCATAGATTGCTTCCAATTGTCTCGTTGTTGAGCTAACCTTTTTTCACTGCCATAATCAATTTCTCCCTTATTACTGCCGATCTCTCTTCTGCCTCCTCAACCTGTTCCTGTAGAGCATCCTTTTTATTTTTTAGCATCTCTAGCTCTTCATTCATTATTCTATTTTGATGCATAAGGATTTATATCTCTACTCTATGTGATTCCACTTCTAAATAGACCTCTTCTTGCTTTTTTAGTCATTTCTTCTAGTTCTATGTTATTTGCAATCATTGTAGCCTGAAGACCTTGAAGCTCCATCATCTTTGCATTACCTCTTTTCTTAAGCTTTTCAACTTCCTCAGATAATTCATTTATCTTAGCTATGAGTTTCCTGATACATCTTTCGAGATACTCCCCATTACTGCAGCATGATGAGAATTCCTGAAGATCTTGATCTTTCGACACTTCAATAACCATATCCAATAGTCTCTTCATACAGTCTTCTGTAATTGAGCTTGTATCAAGAATGTTTGATTCCAATGGGGACTCACTCTTATGATGATCAACAAGTTCATCAGATAAACTCTCTTATTGGGATGCCTCTTGAACTACTTGCTCAGTTAGAGATTCAAATTTAGAATTAAGTTCCTCGAGATTTTTCACATATTCCTCCTTTTTGTGGTTTACTTTCAAGATATTTTCCTCTAGGATTTAAATTTTCTACTGTCCTCTTTGACTCCCCCAATTCAAAGGTAGATAGATCAACAATTCTTTGATCATTCTCAATTTCATGCTTAAAGTGAGCTTCATCCTGTTGGGCCTGAGTTAGTGCTCTGCTGAGCTAAGCAATCTGAAATTCTGGATCAATTGATTGCATTGATGTTGGCATATCAACATTCTCAAGAATCTGTTCCCATCTTTGAATAAGATGGTTCCTTTCAAACAAAGACTTCTGTAGTATATCTAACTACTCAACTACACTACATGAGGAGCTACATATGTAGGATGTATGAGCGAGGGTCACTTTTACATTAAGAGGTGACCACAGTGGCATTTTAATTGGAGTTTGTTGATTACAACAAAATATTTATAGGTTGTTTGAGCCTCTCACGGTATTTGGCTAGCCCATCTCCACACTTTGAGTTCACCTTTTCCATCACCAGTGAAAACCAATCCACTAGGTCCAATCTGAAATGTCCACACCTCATTCCTTATGAATACTCTGCCTCGTTCACTGAAACTGAGAAAAAAACTATCATTTTTATTGTACCCATATCTATGAGAACATTCATGCACATCATGATTGATGGTCTGCACACCAATTAAAAAACTAACACAATGAATTCCATAAATGAGTGCATGAAATATTTCCTAGTGCCCAAACTATTTTTAAACCCAGCAGAAAATGACCCTGAAATAGCCTATAAGCATTCTAGATTCCAATCTAATGCCTTCCCTCTGCAAGAAAACAGAAAACCATTTCCATTTTCCAGTATCTTAGTGGGTGTTCCACTGTATTATCAGATTTTGACACTTTTGCAGGTTGGTAAAGCTTGTGGCGATAAATGGCAGTAAAGTTGAATATGATGTAACCATGACAGCATACAATAAGAAAGAGGTAAGATGGTTTGTTATGGTAGTAGGAGGAAGAATATGTACTTAAGGAGAGACATTTATGGAGCCCTAATTATTGAACTACGCTAGGGTAAGAAGAAGGAACAATAACAATAATTAGTTATTATGTTTTTCCATCATCGAAGAAAGTATATGTCTTATAGGAAGTGTTGTATAGAGATCTACTTTGTTTTTGGAATTGGAGGTCTTAGATAAAATGCAAACAATTGAGGGGAGATACACCACAATTAGTGATTTCTTTGAAGGGCCCAATGGTAAACATTACTGCATATTTTTTATTAATTAAAATATGAGGGTCACTCTACTACATTTACTTGAGAATCCATAGGGAGAGGGATGTTTTGTTATGGGAAGTTGTAGGTGTTGGTCAAAGTCATGATGTATTAGGTTCTTTTGACTACCATTATCAAGCATCATGATGGCTAGCTTGTCTTTTATCTGGAATTTATAGGTGAAAGGAAATTTGGGAGAATAAAGACAGTTTGAGAATATGTACATCATCTAGGTCAGGAATCTAGGGCTTGATCCAAATTCATGGAATAACTCAATATATACAATTGTATTTCCTGACCAACTGCTTGACGAAGTTGTAACCACCTACACATGAGATTTGACATATGGCATGAGGGATAAATTAATTGCATGATAACATGGAAACATGTGGCTATGGACTTTGTATTTGGTCTTGAAGTATATGTCTTATGGCCTTTGTTATGGATCTTATTATATGATCCATATAAAGTGGTATTGACCATTAAGTAGTACATAACAGGAGGGCTCTACATAATTGTCTATATAAGCCTAGGGAATTCTTATATACTTATGTTTAGGTGATGTTGTTAACCTTATGGGTTATCCCTGCCACTAGATCCCATCTAAACTTCCCTTTCTTATATACTTATGTTCAGGTGATGTTGTTAACCTTATGGGCTACCCCTTCCACTATATCCCATCCAAACATCCCTCCCACCCAAACAGCCCATAGAACCCCCCTAACATCCCAAACCAGCACCTACCCTTGGTGGTGGTATTAAATTTGATAAATAAAAAACCCTTTTCATACTAATAGCCCATAGAGACCTCCTAACAACCCCTCCTAACAGCCCATAGAGCCCTCCAAACAACCCCCTCCAAACCATCCCACTTCCCAAATAGCCCATAGAGCCCTCCTAATAGCCCATCCAAATAGCCCACCTACCTAACAGCCCTCCTCCTTCCTTCCTAACAGTCCATAGAGCCCCTCCCAACAATCCCACCACCCTCCAAACAGTCCCACCACCTCCAACAGTCCCACCATCCTCCAAACTATGGATATTATTTAACATCGTAACTTCATCTTAATCTATTTTACTGAAAAAAAAACATCACCCTTCTTGGAACAATTATACTGGAATTTGGTGGTGGTTAAAAAATATCTACTGTATTCTCTCTTGCCATCCTAGTACCTGATGATTCCCCTAAAATTAACAGTAAATTATAACTTTATTTATAATATTTTTATCTTTTGTTATGTTTTTTTTTAATGAGTCTGACCAAAACCTTGGGTGTACTTTTTATCATATTCACTGAGATCAATGTATACTTCTCATGCTCTAAATCGAGACTACCTCCAAGTTTGAGAAATCCTTTCTAAATTCTTGTTGGCATGGATTAATCAATTGATTCTTTGTGATATTAGGCCATGACTGGAAGTAGGCTGTGAGGTTAGGGATCCATTAATCTAAGGCTCCCGTATTCATTTTTCCTCCATATTTTGGTATCTTGTTGGAAGGTGGATGGTTTCTCCTTTTGTTGCAGGGCTTGTTGTGAGATTTTCATGACATATAGATGTAATGTAGAGGTAAAGCTTGTGGCAATAAATGGAAAGAAATGAGCGAAGCTGTATGTGCTTCTCTCTTTTTTTAGAAGCTTTTGGCTTGAGTAATATCTTAGCTTTTGTTAGAGTAATATTTCAGATATAGGGAGAAATTTTGGTTGTTCAGGGAGGAGTTCCACAAAACATTCAAACAAAAGCATCCTGATGTCAAAGGAGTTACGATAGTAATGTCTCATTCTCCTATTTATTTTGAAAATATTCTCCCTATAGATGTTGTCTGAATTTGCTCAATCTACTTATTTGAGATTCTTGTAGGACTCTAATCAAGGTACAACAAATGTTTTTTTCTGGTTGGTAAAGCTTGTGGCGATAAATGGAAAGAAATGAGTGAAGTTGTATGTGCTTCTCGCTTTTTTTAGAAGCTTTTGTCTTGAGTAATATCTTAGCTTTTGTTTGAAATTTGAAGTCTTTCATGGCATTACATTTTGTTTGTTATAGGAAAAATCTCCCTACCTTGCTAAAGCTACACAAGTAGATTCTCCATTTGATGTTGTAGCATGCTTCCTAGCTATAGGGATGGCCATTATCCTCTCAGAGAAAAGGAGACTAAGAATAAAAATGCTGAAGCCATGTATGTGAAATGTAATGCCAAAGATAAAAATGTTTTTTTTGTGTTTTCAGTTTGTGTATAATAAGTATTTTTTCTGTTCAATTCTTTGGAATATTCAGGAAGAAGGTTCTCAATGCCAAAGAGAAGTCAAAGGAGAAGCGGGCCAAACCCAAAGTAGTAAAGGATCCAAACCAACCTAAGAGGCCACCAGCTGTTGTTTTTGTATATCTGTATTCATTTCCTCTCCCCTCTATCGTGCAGTTTTCTTTATTATCAGATAGTAGTATCGTAGCTACTTTGTTCTAACTTCTAATAGCCCTTTGAGATAGTTATTGAGAAATTTTGGTTGTTCAGGGAGGAGTTCTGCAAAACATTGAAACAAAAGCATCCTGATGTCAAAGGAGTTACGACAGTAATGTATCATTCTCCTATATATTTTGAAAATATTCTCCCTATAGATGTTGTTTGAATTTGCTCAGTCTACTCATTTGAGATTCCTATAGGACTCTCATCAAGGAACAACAATTTTTTTTTGTAGGTTGGTAATTGGCTGCAAATTTCCATATGGAACTTCGTTGCAGGAGGTGGCTTTAGGTTTGTTGCCTTTCTTAGAATCTTCTTCATTCAGAGAAGACAATGGTGTAATATTTAACTTTGGTTAAATTTGTTGCTCTATATCATCATATGCTTTAATGTTGTTATGTCGAAATCCATAATATCGATTTATGTTTCCATTTTACTTTTATTATCTGTTTTTTTTAAACTTTATGTTCTATATTTCAAAGCTGAAATCAGAATATACATTGGTCTGTCTTTAAGACACTTTTTGACCCTTAAAAGATTTTATGCTCTTCGTCTTAAATGACACTTAAAAACAGTTTGACAATTGTTCCTACATCTACTTATTAGTCTTACTGTGTCATTTAAGGCCTCTGTTCATGCATCAAAGCACCAAAAAAGATACAGAAGAAAATGCCTTTTTAGGCCGAAACAGGAACAGACACCCTTCTATTTACTTAGGAGTTGTTATTATCTATTTGCTTTATTATGTTCTATCCTTTAATTCTGCAATTTATAAGCTGTTACATTTGATGTGACATAGTATCATTAGTTTTTAGATTACTATACTTAAAGTTTTTATGCTGTCTTTCCAGGAAGGGAACAAAGAAAGACTTTAGTACTGCAATACTTGAGCGTAAGAAGTCTCCTAATCGGTTAGTTGTGGATGAAGCCATAAATGATGAGAATTCTATGGTGTCTCTTAATTCAAAAACAATGGAAACATTGCAGCTTTTCCGGGGTGATACCATCCTTATTAAGGTTGTTCTCACGCCCTTATGTAAAATTGCGTTTTTCCTTTTATTAGTTTGGGTGGAAAATTCTGTTGAAAAGTTTAAATTCTTCCCAATTGTATTTTAAAAAATAAATTTGAAATCATAAAGCTGATTTATTGTAACAATGCAGGGTAAAAAGAGAAAGGATACGGTTTACATTGTTCTGGTTGATGATACATGTGAAGAGCATAAGATCAGAATGAACAAAGTTAGGTCAAATCTAAGAGTAAGATTAGGGGATGTAGTATCTGTTCATCAGTGCCCAGATGTTAAGTATGGGAAGCGTGTGCATATTCTTCCTATTGATGACACAATCGAAGGTGTTACAGGAAACTTGTTCGATGTGTACTTGAAGTGTGAGTTTCTATTCCTTTTTTGTATGACTATACAATTTTGGCTTACTGCTTTGACACCATGAATGTTAAAATTCTGTATGCGTTATCTGTATACACAGCTTACTTCTTGGAAGCCTATCGGCCAGTAAGAAAAGGAGACCTTTTTCTAGTACGAGGAGGAATGAGAAGTGTGGAATTTAAAATCATTGAGACAGATCCTGGTGAATATTGTGTTGTTTCTCCAGACACTAAATTTTTTTGTGAGGGAGAGCCAATAAAATGAGAAGATGAAGATAGATTGGATGAAGTTGGTTATGATGATGTTGGTGGTGTAAGAAAACAAATGGCATAAATCAGGGAACTTGTTGAATTACCCATACGGAATCCACAACTTTTTAAATCCATTGGCGTGAAGCCCCCAAAAGGTATTTTGCTTTATGGTCCTCCTGGTTCAGGAAAAACCTTGATTTCCAGGGCAGTGGCAAATGAGACTGGAGCTTTCTTTTTCTTAATTAACGGTCCTGAAATTATGTCAAAACTTGCTGGAGAAAGTGAAAGCAATCTTAGAAAGGATTTTGAGGAAGCAGAGAAAAATGCTCCTTCTATTATTTTCATTGACGAAATTGACTCCATAGCTCCAAAGAGGGAGAAAACAAACGGTGAAGTAGAGAGGTGCATTGTATCTCAACTTTTGACATTGATGGATGGTCCAAAATCTCGATCTCATGTGATTGTCATGGGAGCAACAAATCAGCCCAACAACATTGATCCAGCACTTAGAAGGTTTGGCAGGTTTGATCGTGAAATTGACATTGGGGTTCCAGATGAAGTTGGTCGACTGGAGGTTCTTCGCATCCACACAAAAAAAATGAAACTTGCTGAAGATGTAAGAATTTTATTAATCTCAAAATGTTTTTTTTATTGATGCCCTAGTGTTATAGCATTTATCTTAGTTAACCAATTTCCCTATCCACGCATGATTCTTATTGTCGTGCTAGTGTAGGTTGATCTTGAAGTTATTTCAAAGAATACACATGGTTATGTTGGGGAAGATCTTGCAGCTGTTTGCACTGAGGCTGCACTGCAGTGTATTAGGGAAAAAATGGATGTCATTGACTTGGAAGATGAAACAATTGATGCGGAAGTTCTGAAT
>LPNX011092789.1:613940-750993 GCA_001517045.1 Pseudotsuga menziesii | reverse complement strand
CGTCACCTAAATGCATATCTTATGTCGCGAGCGGTGTTGTAATGTGACACTTCATTACAAATCAATAAATGTGGAAAGCATAGCTCTAGTGACATTTCTCCACCGCCCATATACAAATTAAAGAATTGAATTGCATAAAACAACTGAAAGAATTAAAACCTAGACGGAAATCTTTGGTTCTAGAACACTAATAATCAAGTTCTAAAACACTCAAAACAGCAGCATCATTAACCCTATCTATAATAGTTTTAAAGTCACCATAAACATATAGTTCCAGAAGACCCATCCCCTAAGCAATAAATAAAAACCCCAAAAAACAAGTAGTTCAGCTCTAGTGTTCATGCTCTTTCCACATCCGAACCCAAAGCGTTCATGCTCTTTCCACATCCGAGCCCAAAGTTCAGCCATTGAATCTATAAAGCCCGTTCGTCACCTAAATGCATATCTTATGTCGCGAGCGGTGTTGTAATGTGACACTTCATTACAAATCAATAAATGTGGAAAGCATAGCTCTAGTGACATTTCTCCACTGCCCATATACAAATTAAAGAATCGAATTGCATAAAACAACTGAAAGAATTAAAACCCAGACGGAAATCTTTGGTTCTAGAACACTAATAATCAAGTTCTAAAACACTCAAAACAGCGGCATCATTAACCCTATCTATAATAGTTTTAAAGTCACCATAAACATATAGTTCCAGAAGACCCATCCCCTAAGCAATAAATAGAAACCCCAAAAAACAAGTAGTTCAGCTCTAGTGTTCATGCTCTTTCCACATCCGAACCCAAAGCGTTCATGCTCTTTCCACATCCGAGCCCAAAGTTCAGCCATTGAATCTATAAAGCCCGTTCGTCACCAAAATGCATATCTTATATCGCGAGCGGTGTTGTAATGTGACACTTCATTACGAATCAATAAATGTGGAAAGCATAGCTCTAGTGACATTTCTCCACCGCCCATATACAAATTAAAGAATCGGATTGCATAAAACACATAAGATGACTTTGATAAAAGTATGGGAATTATTATCTGACCCGAATATGTTGTCACACACAATTAAATATATTTTAAATGTTTGATTATTTTGAATTCTTTTTGTTTGGTGCAAATTTTGACATGGTTGTATCATTATGGATAATATTTAAAAAATACAATATCACTCTTTGTTATCTGTGAAATGATTGGAACTTTAAATCATCATATTCGGTCGGTAATTAAAAATCTTAATATGTTTTCTTAATATTTATAATAAAAAACATGTTCAAACACAATGATACATGAGTTTAAGAATAAAAAATAAAATATTCAAACACAATGATGTTACTTGGTTGAGTAAAGGTTAAGTGATATTTGTAACGAAAAAAAAGGTTAAAAATGAATTAACATGAAAATGCTTATTTTTCAAATTTTATTAAAATTTTAATATATTAATTAATAATTATTATATAATGAAAAAATGGTAATAATATTATATAATTAAAAAAATGGTATACTTATGATGATGGTGATGGTAGTTAATGTCCACTTAGACCAAATTTTGGTCTATCCGACCTAAAGAAACCAATTAATTAGTTTGTTTTAAAATTGTATTTCTATGCTCAAAGAGCTTGGTGAGAAGCATCTTGAGCTCACTATAATTTTGACAAGTTAAAAGGCTAGGAAGGTCGATGTTGCAATAAATATAAAGAATTAATATTTATATTTTTTAAATATAAATTAATATAAAGTTTACATTTTACTAGATTTTTTTAGTATATATGAAAGTTTATATTTAATTTTTAGATAGAAGAGTTTATAATTATTGTTTATTAATTATTATTTTTAATATTTTATAATTAGATGAGGATCTAATTTTAGCTAGTAAATACAAAAGAAACTTTTAAGACTTGGTTGAGAATTTCTTTGGTACCAAGTTAATCAAGTTTTGTAGTTTCAAGATATAATAATTTGCAATGGTATTATGAAGTGGCTAGAATCCAACTATATCACTTGTATCCATGTTCTTGGTAGTAGTGTCGTAGATTATGTGATATATGATATCCCTGCATACAACTTGTTGTTGCACAACCTGGAAACCTTGGGATTGCAAGGATTAACGGTTGCTAAACTAGCAAAACCTCAAGATAATACCCCTAAGTATCACATGAGTAAGTTCCTCTCTCTTTAAGTTACCCAAGTCCACCTAACTAGACATGGATTAACACTGGAAGTGTCCCCAATTAAACTTTTTTAGTGTACCCGCCATAAGAGACCATATTTCCCATACTACTCGCTTAAATGATTCCTAAGGAAACAATGTGCCTAAGAGAATTAACAAGGGATCAAACATAGCACATTGTGGGCAATGCTAAGGGGTTCTCAGTTTAAGAGACTAAAATACCCCCTAAGCAAAATATGGACAACTAGAGTAACTTTGTGAGATCTAAGAAATAATGTGCAAGATACCCTTAAAAAGGAACGATGACAAGGGTTTAATATTTTGGTTGAATGTAGATCTTAATATTGTTTCTAAAATTATTAAGAAGGGGTTACTGTAATGTCCTTTTTTGAAATTTTATTAAATGGCCAATTTTTTCACTTTTTTCCCCTATTTCGACCTTTGACTAGTTTTGATGTCTACGTCTCCAAATTGGTCCAAATGATCCCAAATATTCACAGAAGGTGTATGAATGATATTAAGGTTTTCATATGATGTTCAGGGAAGTTTTCATACCCTCTAAAGGCTTTTGCAAACTTGTTTAAGATTCTGGTCGAGGTAGGAGTTTTGACTGGTAATTAGGGGTTCTAATTCCCCCACAATGAATACTGGAAATGGCTTCCCAAATGCACTCAAGCAAACTTCAATTTCTGAATGAAAGTAGGGGACATGTAAAGGACATAAATATGAACTCATATACATCACCACTCAACTTTTAATTTTTTCTATAACTCCCTTAATTCAGATGCAAAAAGGCTATTTTCAACCTTGAGGGAAATGATAGGCAAACTTCTCTAAATGCTATGAAAATCAACAAAATAACTCCAAATGCTTATGTATCGAACATTCAAATCATATAATCCATAAATAAAATTCCATTCATCCATAAACCATCAGTATTTTACTTATCCATTCGAATCTATGAACATTATATTGGTTCATAACAAGGTAGTGAGGAAATGGCATTGTTTCTTCATTGTTTTACATTTATACATGAAATATTTTGGGTATTTTGACCTAAGAGTCTTCTAAAAATTTAAATACAGAAATAACATTCCATTCATCCATATACCATTTGTATTTTACATATCCATTCGAATCCATCAACATTACATTGGTTCACAACAACGTAGTGGGGAAATGGCACTATTTCTTCATTGATTAACATTTTTACATGAAATATTTTAGTATTTCAACCTGAGAGTATTATGAACTTGAAATACAGATAATTTACATCAGAACATAAAATAATGGGGCATTAAAATATTCCCCAAAGAGATCAATAGCTCACCCAAAGCACAATCCCTCCATGAGCAAGAATATGCCATAAAACCTGGAAATGGTTGAGAGAAAGTGTTGCAATATAAGGAAACACAAGCTTCCCTGTAGCTTAAACCTGAAAATACAACTCCATTAAAGCTCCATGAAAGACCTTATTGGCCTCTCCAAACACCAACTTGGATGGGAATCTTTCACCCGCGAAATTGGCTAAGGCAAGAAACTAGTCATCCTACTTTTTTTCCCTCTTCAACAAAAGCACTTTTGGTTTAAATATCTAATGGTGGTCCCTGAATTATTTTCCTCATAAATAAAATACCACATCAGGTGCCAAGATCATGCTCTAATAACACTACAATTTCCCTTTTTGAAATTTTATTAAATGACCAATTTGTTCACTTTTTTCCCTATTTTGACCTATGACTAGTTTTGATGTCTAGGTCTCCAAATTGGTCCAAATGCTCCCAAATATTCACAGAATGTGTATGAATGATATTAAGGTTTTAATATGATTTTCAGGGAATCTTTATTACCCTAGAAAGGATTCTACAAAGTTGTTTAATATTCTGGTTGAGGTAGGAGTTTTGACTAGTAATTTGGGGTTCTAATTCCCCCACAATGAATACTGGAAATGGCTTCCCAAATGCACTCAAGAAAAATTCAATTTCTGAATTAAAGTAGGGGACATGTAAAGGACATCAATATGAACTCATATGCATCACCACTCAACTTTTAATGTTTTCTATAACTCCCTTAATTCAGATGCAAAAATACTAGTTTCAACCTTGAGGGAAATGATAGGAAAACTTCTCTAAATGCTATGAAAATCAACAAAATAACTCCAAATGCTTATGTATTGAACATTAAACTCATATAATCCATAAATAAAATTCCATTCATCCATAAACCATCAGTAGTTTACTTATCCATTCAAATCTATCAACATTATATTGTCTCATAACAACGTAGTGGGGAAATGGCACTGTTTCTTCATTGTTTAACATTTATACATGAAATATTTTGGGTATTTTGACCTGAGAGTCTTATTAAATTTTAAATAAATAAATAACATCCCATTCATACATATACCATCAGTATTTTACTTATCCATTTGAATCCGTCAACATTAAATGGCGCTATTTCTTCATTGCTTAACATTTTTACATGAAATCTTTCAGTATTTTGACCTGAGAATATTCTGCACTTGAAATATAGATAATTTAAATAGGAACATAAAATAATGTGCCATTATAATCTTCCCCAAATATATCAATAGCTCACCAAAAGCGCAATCCCTCCATGAGCAAGAATATGCCATAAAAACTAGAAATGGTTGAGAGAAAGTGTTGGAATAGAAGGAACCACGAGCTGCCATGTCTATTAAACATGAAAATACAAATCCATGAAATATCCATGAAATACCTTAGTGGCCTATACAAACACCAACTTGGATGGGAATCTTTCACCCTCGAAATTGGCTAAGGCAAGAAACTAGTCATCCACTAGCTCTCTCATTTCACAAATGCAATTTTCTCAAATGATCAAAAGCTCTTCTCTTGGTTGATTCTTGTATTTTATAAACATCCTTATCCTTATAAGGTTACCAATACATCCACAAACTCAAACCAATTCGAATTTGGGTGTGTGCTCATGATTTGCCATGTGTCCTCCCTTTCCTAGCCTTCCATCTTCCCCCAATTTGAGTAGGATCCCATTGAGCTTCCCCAACTCACATGATCACCCTATTGGATGATATATTTCAACCTAACATGTTATATATGTCAGATGTCAGAATTCAGATCTGATTTGTGTCATAGGTTTCATAGCATCTTCATCATTGTTGTCATAGAGCTAGGGAATCTAGTCCAAGTGTCTCACTAGCTCCAAAATGACTCTTCCTTCCCATGTAAGTTACATTTCCTTCAAAATTAGACCTATGATGCATATGGCCAAGTGTATTAGCCTTCTAACTCATCTGATAATATTTATGCTTCCCATCAATTCGAAATTGCAAGAGGAGGATTCCATGTGGCACAGAAATTCTAGCTTGTGTGGGCCCCATAGTCTCCATGTGTCTCCATGCTCCATTGCCACTTCAATTTTCTCTTATATTTATTTAATAAGTTCCTTTATTAAATATTTATTCCATTCTAATATTCAAACATCATTTATTGTTCCCCTTATTCCAAATCCCAAAGCTTCCACCCCCAACCTAAGAAACTAGTAATTTTCCTCCTTGGCAATTATTTGACCCTTAGCATCAATTTGAAAAGCTCTCATAAATATGGAAAATGTGATTAGGCCATTGTGAACCAATACAAGATTTGGGACATGACAAATCCTCCTTTCCCAATATTGCTTGTCCTCAAGCAATTTCAAACATGGGTGTTGAAGAACCTTCTTTCTATATGATTCTTTGAAGTTGCCACTAAGTTTCCCAAATTTGAGTCTTTGATATTCCATGAAGATTTTAGAGAGGAACCACCATGATTGCTGCTGCACTAATATGATTAAAATCACTTTATTAAGTGGGGAATCCATCTCCCATACTGCTTGTTTCCCAAAAAAATTGAAATCAGTGGGACTAAAAACTATCCTAGGGTCCCATTGCTTGTATTGCACTCCAACAATTAAGAGGCTCTCCAACCCATACCCTTAGGAAAGAGAATTCCGGGATACCATTTTATTGTATGCATTATTCCAAACATCATGAGTACATAATATATATCATCAAAGTACATAACAACATAATAAAAATGTACATCAAGGAGGTGCCTCATTAAAAAATCATGAAAGTGCTTATACCTCCAAGTAAGTAGACCATCGTTTGCCAAATGCATACAAGCTTCAAGTGACCAATCAAATATTCTCCAATGACATAGGTGAGGATCCCATGTCCTATAATGCTGCTCCAAAAGGATGTGATATGCATCAAAATATTCAGCCATGTATTCTTTCATCCAAGAGGTGAATGAAGAATCTCCACTCAAATCTGAACCAAATAATGAGCAAAAAAAACAAGGAGACTTCAAATGACTGAAAGAAGTCTCACCCATACATCCATGAATGAGAGAATCATAAATATATAACAAAGTATGTGGCTAGAAACAAAAATGTTCTCCAATCATAATTCTATTCACCCCGGTGTTGGTGAAGTTCCTCCAACATCAAATGAACAAAGTGTTGAGCAAGAAAAACCATGAGTCTTCAAGTCACTCAAATGCATATCATAAGTGCATCCATGTACATGTGCATCATCATAAAGGAACAAATGATTCTGCTGCAAATGTGAATAATAATGTGCTCCAACCATTTCATCATAAAAAGTAAATCTAGGAGTTCTATACTCCTCATGTGGCATCATCAAAAGGAACCCTTTCACCCATACTTCAATGAGACTAGTCCTGCAAAACATGGAATTGTAGGATGTACGAGAATGAACTAACTCACCCAAATGATCAAAAAATGCATAAGTTTCATCATCGGAAGGATCCATATGGGTAGTATCATGCAGCTCCTTCAAAAGTGTGAAACCTTTGTCATAGATTGGTTCCAATGTAGAGGAATCATGTTTTTCTTTAAAAATGTATAACCTTCTTCAAGAGACAATTCAAGTTCCTCTTCCACCACATCAAGTGTTTGTATCTCTTCAAGTTCATCTTCAAACACATCAATCACATTTATCATGATCCACCATGTCATGAAAATTCTCCAAGAAATCTACCATATGACAATCTGAAACATGGGAGGAAGAACAAATATCTTGCAACCTCTCTAGAAGTTGCTCATTTTGGATTTGGATATTATGAGTATCCTCATTATTATTCAAGTATGCTTCATTTAAAAATTCATTAAGCTCAACCAAACTGTTTCTATCAAAAATAAAAGACATGAAATTACCTTTAATGTTGCACATTGTTCTTTGAATCTTCTCCATGTCTTCAAGGAAGGATGGATTCTCCAATGAAGAAATTTTCCAACAAGATTTTGACACTAATGCTTGAATGTCATGGAGAATGCTAAGGGACTCTTGGATCTTCTTTTCATTCATGTATAAGGACCCTTCAAGAAAATGAGGCTCTTGCAAATGAACCTCCTCATCTTCTTCCTTCTTGCTTGGACCAACTTCATGAAGCTCAAGTGGTGATGGGGAATTTGATCTTGTTTCTTCTTCAATTTCTACCAGGTCTTCATTTTCATGTTTAATGGAAGTTTATTTTTTCCATAAACACTTTCAAATCTGATCTCTATGTCACCAACATAGAGTTGTGAGCACCCATCAGTAGGTAATCTTTCATAGTTCAATGATCCATCAATATATTCTCTTTGATTTGCACAACCCCCATCAGTAAGGATTGTGTGTTGGTGTTCACTTTCCTCTTTATGTTCTTCTCTACAATCACCTTGAGGTAATTGATTCTCCACTTCATGATCCTCTATTTCTTTCTGTAATGGTGTATCTAGGCTCTTTTAACAAGTAGGATGATTTTTTCTCATTTCATGCTCTTCCAGACTTGTTGATTTCTGATTGTCACTTAATGAATTCACATTTGAATTATTTTTCCTAAATTCATTCATCCAATCATAAAAGTCTTCAAAATGAATGGTCTTATGTGTCTCTCCATGATGGAAACTTTTACTACCCCCAACTTCCAGCTTACCCCTAAGTTTGCTAGCCATCAATTCGAATCCTTTCATAAGATTCTTGTTCATGTCTTCAAAGATAGGTTCCATGATTTTTATATGCTCTTCACCATCATATAAGGTTCCCTTTTCATCCCTAGTCATAGTTTCCTCAAAAAATTGCCTTCTTCTCCTACTTTTTTTTCCTCTTCAACAAAAGCACTTTTGGTTTAAATATCTTATGGTGATCCCTGAATTATTGTCCTCATAAATAAAAGACCACATCAGGTGCCAATATCATGCTCTGATAACACTGTAATTTCCCTTTTTGAAATTTTAATAAATGACCAATTTGTTCACTTTTTTCCCTATTTTGACCTATGACTAGTTTTGATGTCTAGGTCTCCAAATTGGTCCAAATGATCCCAAATATTCACAAAATGTGTATGAATGATATTAAGGTTTTAATATAATTTTCAGGGAAGCTTTATTACCCTATAAAGGATTCTGCAAAGTTGTTTAATATTCTGGTCGAGGTAGGAGTTTTGACTAGTAATTTGGGGTTCTAATTCCCCCACAATGAATACTGGAAATGGCTTCCCAAATGCACTCAAGACATAAATGGAAGAATTTTACATGTAAAATACATCAATATGAACTCATATGCATCACCATTCAACTTTTAATGTTTTCTATAACTCCCTTAAATCAGATGCAAAATGACTAGTTTCAACCGTGGGGGAAATGATAGGAAAACTTCTCCAAATGCTATGAAACTCAACAAAATAAATCCAAATGATTATGTAATGAACATTAAACTCATATAATCCATAAATAACAGTCCATTCATCCATAAACCATCAGTATTTTACTTATCCATTCGAATCTATCAACATTATATTGGTTCACAACAACGTAGTGGGGAAATGGAACTGTTTCTTCATTGTTTAACATTTATACATGAAATATTTTGGGTATTTTGACCTGAGAGTCTTATGAAATTTTAAATAAATAAATAACATCCCATTCATACATATACCATCAGTAGTTTACTTATCCATTTGAATCTGTCAACATTAAATGGCACTATTTCTTCATTGATTAACATTTTTACATGAAATCTTTCAGTATTTCGACCTGAGAATATTCTGAACTTGAAATACGGATAATTTAAATAAGAAAATAAAATAATGGGGCATTAGAAGCTTCCCCAAATATATCAATAGCTCACCCAAAGTGCAATCCCTCCATGAGCAAGAATATGCCATAAAAACTGGAAATGGTTGAGAGAAAGTGTTGGAATAGAAGGAACCATGAGCTGCCATGTATATTAAACATGAAAATACAAATCCATTAAATATCCATGAAATAACTTAGTGGCCTATACAAACACCAACTTGGATGGGAATATTTCACCCTCGAAATTGGTTAAGGCAAGAAACTAGTCATCCACTAGCTCTCTCAATTCACAAATGCAATTTTCTCAAATGATCAAAAGCTCTTCTTTTGGTTGATTCTTGTATTTTATAAACAACCTTTTTCTTCGAAGTTTACCAATACATCTACAATCCAATTCTAATTTGGGTGTGTGCTCATGATTTTCCATGTGTCCTCCCTTTCCTAGCCTTCCATCTTCCCCCAATTTGAGTAGGAGCCCATTGAGCTTCCCCAAATCACATGGGTGCCTTCTTGGATGCTCTATTTCGACCTGACATGTCATATATGTCATATTTCAGCATTCATATCTGATTTGTGTCATAGGTGTCATAGCATCTTCATCATTGTTGTCATAGAGCTAGGGAATCTAGTCCAAGTGTCTCACTCGCTCCAAAATGACTCTTCCTTCCCATGTAAGTTACATTTCCTTCCAAATTTGACCTATGATGCATATGCCCAATTGTATTAGCCTTCTAACTAATCCAAGAACATTTATGCTTCCCATGGATTCGAAATTTCAAGAGGAGGATTCCATGTGGCACAGAAATTCTCGCTTGTGTGGGCCCCATAGTCTCCATGTGTCTCCATGCTCCATTACGATTTCAATTTTCTCTTGTATTTATTTAATAAGCTCATTTATTAAATATTTATTCCATTCTAATTTTCAAACATCATTTATTTTTCCCCTTATTCGAAATCCCAAAGCTTCAACCCCCAACCTAGGAAACTTGTAATTTTCCTCCTTGGAAATTATTTGACCCTTAGCATCAATTTGACAAACTCTCATGAATATGGAAAATGTGATTAGGACATTGTGACCCAATGAAAGATTTGGGACAAGACAGTTACACTATGTGAAATTAATGTCATAGTTGATTAATGTGTTGAGATTTAATGTTTACTAGCAATAAATTAAACAAGCAGGTTTAATGTCATAGTTGATTAATGTGTTGAGGTTTAATGTTTTCTAGCATTAAATTAAACTAGCAGGTTTAATGTCATAGTTGATTAATGTGTTGAGTTTTAATGTTTGATGATGAATGAACCCTCACTGGGGAGGAAACATAGAGGATCTGTGAGGAGATTGAGGAGAGACTAGAAGAGCTAGGACAAGCACAAGAATCATGTCATCCTAGAACAAGTGATGGGAATGATGTTGAGGAGGAAGTGAGGGAATAAAATCCTATAAAGGATGGGGTTATGGAATGTCACCCCTAAGAGGGGTTGATGCTCGAGGATGTCCCTAAGAGTGCCCAGCATGAAATGAAGGATGAAGCAGACTGCAGAGAAGAATACAGGAATGTAGGAGAAGTGGTCAAGTTGATACGACCAGAGATGAGTCGAGGACACCCAATATCAATCGACGCAGCAAGTCGATGAGACTTCTGATAAATAGAAAGTGGAAACATACATTCATACAAGAGGTTTGGAACATGAGAAGAAAGAAGAAAAGAGGAGATTCTGTAAATAGTCCTTGTAGAGGAGAAGTTTCCGACCAGAGAGTTGCACGAGCACCTATGCATGAGTGCAAAAGGAGATGGAAAGAATTTCATGGAAGCTACAGATGAGGAAGCATAGAACATGGCCTAGAATCAATTTACATGGATGGAGAAGCAAGATAAAGAATAAGTAGTTGAAAGACTTGCAGAAATAAAGGGTGAAGGTGATTCGGTGAAGGGAATGATGAATCTTCCAAAGAGTGGAAATGAACTTGTATTTGATATGTAAGTCATCAAGTTCCTGTCGGTGAAAGATTGTGTCAAGAAGAGAGAGGGAGAATTGGATGGAGAGGCTCTAAAGGAATTCAAGATGACTAACGAGATGCTGGAAAGATTTCCATTGAGGGGAAACATCCACCAGACTGACTTGACTATGAGTTTAAATCTACTGAGCAAAAATTAAACCTCAACACATTAAAATCATTCATCAACAAGCAAGAAATGCACACTAAGGCAAACAAGCACATATAGTCTATATTCTATGCAAAGCTGAAGATTTCCAATTCCTTTCCTAGAGCTTTAGTGCATAGATTGATTCATGTTTTAATCTTATTACATGCAATGATTTTCATATCTTATGCCTAGAATGTAAAGTATTATATCCTAGCAATGCATATTTATACTAGTGCCGCTAGACAAGTTTTAGAAATCATTTTTTTATAAAAGAATGGAGAAGAAGAGATAAAGAAAACCCTAACTCTGTGCCTTGGTGTTGGGCTTGGAGTTGATTCACCCATCCTAGCACACTAAAATGAATTTGAGATCCACATACTGTAGACACCCTTGAGCAATCAACAATCTTGACACAACTAAGGTGCCCCTTTTTACCCAGCGCTCCTCAAACCTGCAAACTAAGTGAATCTTGGCAATGAAAATCAATTAAAAGTTCGAGAACTTGAGAAAAAACAACAAACAAGTTAGAAGATGAATGTATAAGTGGTGAGGAACAAAACCCAAAAAGGAAAGCACAAGCAATAAAATTATGAATTATGTTTCTTACTAGGAATCCCAAAGCCATATAGATGTTGCAATTTCCAAACTTATATATAAACAAAAATGAAATATATTACCTCATAATTGAAACAAATCTCATAAATGTGAAAATAGAGGAAGGCAAGAGCCAAAATCCAACCACAAGTAACCAATAACACAAGCGAAAATGAGTGAAATCGGAGTTGTTTAAATATTCTCAAAACTGCTTTCTTTACAACAGTGAGTTTCTCTCTCTTTTATAGAACAAGAGGAGAGAAGAATCCCTAATTTAAATATACCAATGGTTGAGATATTCATTTGAGTCTCTTTTACAAATCAATGGTTGAGATTAAATATTTACTTTGTTGCGTTTACAATTAGCCAAGTTTCCCTTCTCATGTGGGGAACATTTGGTTTAAGTGGAGCATGTAGTGACCAAATAAATATGCCAAAGTGCCAAACATGTATG
Organism: Pseudotsuga menziesii; assembly: GCA_001517045.1. Taxonomy (NCBI): domain Eukaryota; kingdom Viridiplantae; phylum Streptophyta; class Pinopsida; order Pinales; family Pinaceae; genus Pseudotsuga; species Pseudotsuga menziesii. The sequence continues at coordinate 738,514 of LPNX011092789.1, read as the reverse complement.
GATATTTCCTCACGATGCAGGGGCATCCGGACCAAGACCAATTCTAGTACAGGAGCATCTAGTGAAATACCAACGGTCAAGAAGAGGACAACGAGAAGTCACTTGAAAGGAGAGTTGATAATCTCCAAGTAAGATCAAGGAATCAAGACCCTGGAGGGTCCCACGGTCCAGTAAGCGGGAGAATAGGGAAAGTCATATCTAGGAGAGTAATAGATGGAGGAGGAAACCAGCCAATTCATGGTCGAGGAAAATACCGGTTGAAGGATAGTCACAACGATAGGGTAGTCTACACCAAGAGAACGGAATCAGGATAGGCATATGGAAGAATTCGACAAAGATCAAAAGGATCATGTGTATTTAAACCATTTTAAATAATTCTTAAGATGTACAAATGGTATTCGCATCACATGCAATGATTATAAAAAAAGAAGATAAACCACGCGTGAATCAACCTGAAATTGAAAAACTAGAGTCTTTTTGGGAGCAGAAACAACAGTAATGAAAGATGAGGAATAAGTCTCTCATAATAATAAAAAATTTGGATTGGAAGTTTTGAAAGAAATGCAGAAATGTCAAAAGAAACCTAAAATGAAAGTAGCATATGATATCAGTATTAGTTTTGTTTTAATTTGATATTGAGTTTTTCGATTGTGTTGTTGGTGGTGGGTGTATTACAACTCGTGTTTTGCAAATATTCAATTAATCTAACCTTTTCACTTTTGAACAAAAGGGTGATACTAAAATTGTGAAACTAAACTAAAAAGAGAGACAACAATTTGATATTGAGTTTTTCGATTATGTTGTTGGTAGTGGGTGTATTACAACTCGTGTTTTGCAAATATTCAATTAATCTTACCTTTTCACTTTTGAACAAAAGGGTGATACTAAAATTGTGAAACTAAACTAAAAATAGAGATAACAGAGAAAGTGATAGTGGAGATTCCCCTAGAATCAATATTATCTCAAAGAATTTCGATCTCTTATCCTCTGTATATGTACTATGCTTCTTTCATTAAACAAAATGATATGTATCTTGCTATTAAAAACAATTATCATTATTTCAATAAAGATGTATCCAATACCTTCCCTAGAGGTAGTTCATTCAAGTCTTTGAAGAGTTATCAGAATGCATAGGGCTCTCTTCTTATCAAGGATCATTTTGTGTTGAGTGGCAAAGCAATCACTGAGAATACATAAAAATAACGGGGAAGTAATGGATGTTATTTCCAAATTATGAGCCTAAAGGATTCTAAATTTGTTTAAAATTACTTGGTTATCTTGTGCAACTACTTTTGATATAAATTTGATCCACCATTTGTTATTAAAATAATATTTAAAAAGGGGCTTAGATTGATTAGAAAATAGTATTGAATGATTGCCTTTTACTTCAACATAAAGGACTATTCATAAGGGAATTAATTAATCCTTTTGTATTATTATGTTTCTATCTATCCTGGTATACTTAGGGGGAATATGTATATTTCATATTTACTTTCTAACCTTTGACCATGATATGCTCTTTTTTTCACACAGAAAAAAGACAACTTTATATTAGTAATAAGTTGTATCATGAATAAATAGCATAGGAGACTCCATCAAATACATCATATTCCACTTTCCACTATCCAGTAAATCATCAAAACATCCTGAACAGACAGAAATCCATACTATAACCTATAAACTTTGAAGTTAACATAGGCATATATCAAAAACATCAAGATAATTCATCGAAATTAACAAAACAAGTATCCAGAAGTGACAGTCTAAATAAGACTCATCTGACCATAGTCAATCATAGAACCCCCAAGATGTTTCTCCCAAAACATTTGACCTCTCACGCTTCCAATCTCTTGTTTGGAAAGTCCATTAGTAGCCCTATTGAATTCTCTGTAGATCTAACTAAAGGAAATCCATTGAAAGTGGCCAATCAGTTCCCTAACCCACCTCAGCCAATGTAGCAACTCCACAGCTTGTAAATGTTGAACACTATTTTTCCAATCCACAATAGCTTTCGAGTACCCCATCACAGAAAGAGTAAGCATATTATTTTTAAAAATGAACCATAGCAAACCTCAAAGAGATAGTAATTCAGCCTTAGTGTTAGTTCCTTTACCAACATCCATTCTTAACCGGTATACATGCTCCAATTGAAACTTGATAGCCATCCCAGCACCACAAAGACCATATTTCTCATCACCATCAAAAAAACCTAAAATTTGAAGGTGTTCATGCTCGGGTGCTTGATAATTCTTTGTCTAACACATGATTGGACACACCCATATTATTTCAATCTTGTGATGGCATTAACAGTAGTGAAACATGCATCAATTGTACCCTGCTAAAACAGGATAATATTTTGAGCTTTCCACACCTCTCAAAGAATGGACATTAGAATCTCAATAGAAAGAGAAGTAGACTTCATCCAGGATTTATTATTCTCCTCCATACTGATCTTGTCCAATCAGCTCATAATATTCAGACATGAACATGGGTTATGCTAGACCTCCTGAAAGAAAGAAAAAAGAACCAAACTGATGTTCCACAGTTTCAAGAGAAATAAAACAAAGGCAACATATTCCTGGACCCTGCAAACCCATTATCTAAAGAGCCTCCTAGGTAAGTTTTTTATGGTTAAAACTTAACTAAGAAAAGCATTTTATTTTTAAAGGTAACTTTCCTCTCCATAACGGAGACACCCACCAACAATCGGAACATTCCATATTCTTCTCAACAAGCTATAAGCCAACTTGGTCATAACTTTACCTATCTTCTTGTTAAAGTTCCAAATCAACTGATCACCATTATCAATAAGAGTAATTCCCGCCACAATAATAATATTGACATAAACATCCCATTCCATAGCCATCTCCCCTTGAATATTTAAATCCCTTGACAAGTACAAGAGAGGATTGATCGAATCCATCTCTGAATAAACTTGTTCAGAACAATAATCCTCCTCGAATGAAGTTGACATATAAGATTCTGGGATAGCACATAATTATCCTTCAAGCCCACAATCGAATCAATTCCCACAACGATCTGATTCCCCTTTCCCACCTGCCAACAAATATTAGGTAAGATAATAGGTAATTCCCTCAGAAAACTTCTCCATATCGTTGAAGCGTTAATAATCTTTGGGATACCATTTCTCAGCCAAGATATTACAGGTAACCTCATCATATATTTGCCTTTAACTATCTTTCCCAGAGACCCTCGTCGAAGAGATCCTGCCAAATACTTTTAGCACATAGAGCCATGTTAAAAATGCTGAGATTTTTAATCCCCCAACCACTTGCAAATTTAGCCTTAGAAAGTGCCTCCTAGCTTGCTAAGTGAAACTTTGCATCCTTCTGTTTTCCTCTCCAAAGAAAGAGAAAGATGATTCTCCTAATCAAATAAATCACACCTTCTAGGACATGTAATAATGAAAACCAGTATACATGAATACATTGAAGAACAGAAGTAATGAGCATACAACGCCCCCCTAGTGATAGCCACCTTGAATTCCAATTGTCCAATTTTCTCTGAATCTTTTGTAGGAGCCATCTCCAGTCCTTACTCTTATAATTGTTAGGCTTAAGAAAATATCCTAAATACTTTAAATCATTGTCGATATGTGCCATCTTTAGGAAAAAGAGACTAGAAATTTGATCTTTTAAATCCAAATCACTACAATTGTAGCAGAAGCGGGACTTATTCAGATTTAAGGTCATTCCATAAGCCTTGCAAAAAGTATTTACCATCTCCTTAATATGAATCCATTCAGATAGCAATCCATCACCGAAGATCAAAACATTGTCAACAAAAAGGATATGAGTCAATGTCAGCCCGCTAGTAACCTTGACACCATTGATCAGTCTATTTTCCTTAGCCTTCATGAGAAGTATACTAAGCCCTTCAATAACCAGGATAAATAGATAAGGCAACAATGGGAAACCCTGTCCGATCCCTCTATCTCCTTTGAAAAAATACATACGGGACCCATTTATTAATATAGCAAACTTGGCTGAAGATACACAAGACATTATCCAATTCGAAATATTCAAAGTGAGCCCAACATGTAAGAGAATAAGACGTAGAAATGAACAGTCAATATTATCATAGGCCTTCTCTAGATCCATCTTAAGTATAAAATCATTTAAGTTCTTGACTTTCACCAAATATAGACTTTCCTACAAAATCCCAACCGCGTTAAATATTCGTTGATTTGACAAAAACCCAAATTGTTCTGCAGACACGAACTTCCCCAATATGGGTTTTATTATTTCAGCAATAATCCTCGATATTAATTTGTAAATAAAGTTTCAAAGAGAAATCGGCATGTACTCATTGAAAGTAGCTGACCGGCCCACTTTAGGAATGAGATTTATATAAGTAGATTTTACAATTTCCATGATCCTTCCAGCCCTTCTATTTTCTTCAACTACCTCAACCAAATCTTGACCCAACATGTCAAAAAAATGTTGGTAAAATTATATCGTCCACCCGTCCGGACCAAAGCCCTTATCCTTCTTGAAACCTTTTAATTTTTACAACACTTCATGCCTTGAAATAACTCCCCCAATGAATTCACAATCCGATCTTTCAAAAAAACAAGGAAAGTTCTTAATTGCTTGTAATTGTTCAGCAATATTCGAACCAATCTGACTGGAATAAAGGTTATGGAAGAATTTGTCGTTGCATTCTTAATGTACTTATTGTCATGAACAACCTCATCACCCACCCCTTTATCATCCCAAATAGCATTAGAGATACATCTTTTTTTAGCAAATATGTGGAAGAATTGTGTATTATTATCGCCCGCCTTAATCTGTATGGCCCGATTTTTTTGTCAGAGGGTTTCTTCTTTCTAAAGAAGAAGATTCTACTTCATGTTATCAATATTCAACAAAGACTTCTTCCTATCCATAGAGAAATATAAGTCGTCAACTTCCCCCACTAAAGACGGAATGGCTTCCTCAATCTCATTTATGGACCTATCCATAGTATTTTTCTTCTCTCTTTCCCAACATTTCACTTCCAACTTCAAATTATCCAAAATAAATACTAATATATGCATCGGGTTCAGATGACCAGGAGATACCTTCGAGAAGTGAGCCCATTTATCGACCACAAACTCATTAAAATCCTCATCCAGCAACCATGTGGTGTTAAAATTAAATGGATAATGACAAAAGCTTCAATCAAAATCCAATTGCAGAACCACTACTTGGTGGTCAGAGACACTTGTAGAAGGTGACCATGATTTATACCTACCCATAATATCACAAATATTGTCCACCATAAAGAATCAATCAAGATGCTTGGTTATACCCCCGCCCCCACATCTACCATTAGACCAATTAAAAGCAAGAACCGCAAGAAAAACATCAACTAGATTAGCCTCATAAAAAATTGACTCAAAAATCTCAGAAATTAGATCACAGATACGACAAGCCCCGGGCCAAACCTCGTCCAGTGTTAAAGTAAAATTGAAATCTCCAACTAAAATAAGATTAGGATCATTCAGCACACCAAAGAGTTTAATCCCCTCCCATAACTATTTTATGAAGTTTTAAGGGTTGTAGACATTAATAATATTTAGTGGGGTATCCAATCCCTTAATCCTTCTGGATAATAAGATACATGCACATGTAGAGAAGTATTTAAAATCAGCCACTAGAGGGTTCCATGCCACCAAGGTTCTCCCTGAGAGACCTGTCGCATCACTAGAATTAACCCTCCAACTAAGTTTGATTTTTAAAATATGATCACACGCACAAAAGGTTGTAGTCATCATCTCTTGTGTCAACACAATATCATACTTAAGCACTTCAATAAGTCTTTTTAGTGCAGTTCTTTTTGGGCCATTGCAAATCCCTCTAATGTTAAATCAAATAGTATTCATTCATTAACCTCAGCCAGGGATGCATCTTCTCTAAGATCCCGTGGATAAATATAAGAACCATATCTAACCAACAAAGTTAATCCCCTCTCAAACAAGGAGAAAACCCTCAGATTAACACAAGATTCCTCTCGAAGTGAATCCTTAACACTCTTGATACTATCATTTTCCTTCTTCGAAGGACAATGCTTATGAATGGGCACATTACCAACCCTGATCGAATAGATATGGAAGATATATGAACTAGTGCCATCTTCTGAAGAGAAGATAAGTAAGGGATTAATAACATCCTAAAACATAGAATTAGGTTTCTTGGAACACGCAGGCAGAACCCTCCACCGGACAGAAAGAAGAGAGGGAATCACATCCAAACCATTATCCAAAGGGGAGTCTGAGAGAGGGAAGGATGAAAGACAGATGTCTAAGGGGGGCGGATTAGATGGTCGCAAGGGGGGGTGCGAACAGTTAAAAATAGGATCCTCCAAAACCCCCACCGACAAGGACTCAAGAGTTTTTTTCGAGGAGACAGGATCAATGAAAAAAGGTAGCTCAATCCCTGGATTACCCCTAACAATAAGAAAATCCTCAAGTGCACCCGCTTCACGTCCAGTCCCATCCCTTGATTCCGATACTAAAACAATGCCCCCAAGGTCTAAGACGGACAAAGATTTAAGAATATCCATAGCAGAAATAAATTTAAGAAGAAAGGGACATCTTGAGCAAACTTACCCCAAAATGATTAGCCAAGTCCTAGTCAAGTGGAAGAGGGAGCCTCAAATCGTCCCAAATTGTTAGCATTCATCATCTCCACTGAACTAGATGGGGAAAGCTTATGCGAAGAAACAGTCAAACAAGAAGCTTTCGAATGACCAATACCATGACACTGAAATGGAATACGCTAATATTCCAGACTCTGGATAAATTAGACTCCTTCCCATATGACCTCAAGTTTAGCAGGAAGACCATCTCCACCAAAACCCTAGGGTAAACCCACTCAAACTCTAAAAAAAACTCATCTTCCATTAAAATAAACTTTTCGAGAGCATTTGCAATTCCCACAAAACCTTTCAAATTCCAACTATGGACAAGGAAGTCGGGAAAAATGACCCGGAGATGTCGCTTAACAAGTTTTTCATGTCACGGATCAAAACCCACATGCCAGCAACTGAGGACTAAAGAGCCCTGACCAACGAATAAGAACTTACCCTCAATAGTTTTTTGGTCCTCCTCATATAGAAACTGAAATACTATCTAGCCGTTAGCCAGGAAAATGACCCTAGAATAGATTTTACCAAGGGCTTCGGGGTTTCTCTGATCCAAGAAAGGATAGTCAGCTGACTAAGTTTTAAGCACGTGAACTTACCTACCAAATCCCACATAGATAAAGATGAAACCATGTCCATTGTAATGTCCTTTCCCGGGAGACATGCCAATCGGCCATATTTTGGCTGCTCTAGGGCCTCGAAGAACCAGAAACCATGGAACTCTTTTCCTCACTCAATTGGGGAGCATATTGCTTACCATTGACCGGATGCTAATAGACTTCATCCACAAGGCCTACGGTAGCCAGGACTTTACATTGTAGTTTCTCCCTAACTGAAGAAGGGTTTGGGGTGGGGGGAATTGTGTCAGATGGTACAAGAACTGATTTAACATAATAAAAAAACTTGCTCACTAGGGTTTGTGTGGGCCCCAACCAAAGCCTCACCTGCCATAAGGAAAATCCAAACAGTCAAAATGACAGGTTCCGATAAACCACTCGAAAAAACGGGATACACAAAGTACCACCCGAGACGAATGTCGACAACCCGCCCACCCACACAGAATGGAAATTCCCACTTTTTATACTGGCTTGTACTAGGTTCGTCAAAATGACGAAATGAACTACAGTCAGAAATCGAACAGAGCACCGCAGCCCCAAAATCGCACAGAAAACCCCCAACATGCAAACGACAAGCCACAAAGGCCCAAAAAATGAAGACAACACCCCGCTGATTACAAAAAGAATTCCCATGTCCGGTCGAAAGCATAAACAAAGGAAAACAAATACAGTCTGAGGCAACTATCAGTCAACAAACCTTAACACAGAGGACACAACTCCTTACCCGATTCTCCACGCCACCCTAGGGTTTTCTCCATCTTGTTCGATAAAAAAATGTCAAATGCTATCTTCCTAAATTTAGGAGGGAATATGTATATTTCATCTTTACTCTCTAACCTTTGACCATAATGTGCCTATCCTTTTATTTTATGCTTGTGGTGATGTTATGTAGTATACTATGCAAACTATAAGTTACTACTAGCAAGTAAAATGCATATCCTATTTTGTTTCAAAGTCAGACCCATCTGTAGTAGAAAATGGCATCAACGCTTATTGAAACAAATTATGGGCTTAAGTGAATCAGAAGGAAAAGGTTTTTCTTTATGAACAATGTTACAAAAACATTTAGAAACATGAAAAATATATCTTATGTTCCATAGGTTTTAAGTTTCCTTTAGCATGTAAGAGTAAGAGTAAGAGTAAGAGTAGAGTAGAGTAGAGTTTGTTATCCATGAATGAGATCCTTCCATGAGGATATGCAATTGTATTAATAGATTTTAATTACAAGCATCACATATATAACAAACCTAGGCCAAAGAAGGCCCATAAGGCTTGACATTGACATCATTAATCTAACTAGTTGTAAGTACTAATGACATTTTTTTGGAATCATGGTTATTATTTTATAGCTTTTGCACATTTATGTTTTAGAAACCATGCTCCTTCCAATAGAAAAATGTCATCTTTTGAAGAACTTGAAAGAATCTATTAAATTGACAAGAGGTTTGTATATTTCTCTTCGTTGTGTGGTTTGAAAACGTTTCAGTTGGGAAATCTAACGTAAATTTGAATGAATTGCTTTAGCTTCTCCAATTTCCAATTAAAGTTTTTTTAGTTATGATTAAATTATTTGTTGTAATTAGTCATAGCAGAGCTTTTAGATTTGCTTAGCAGGGCTTATACATTTCATTTCGAGAAATGTGTGTTCTACTAGAAGAATGATTGTTCCCTTTGTCCTTTCAAAGAAATTTAAAAAAATCTAGTACATTCACATGTGATTTGTCTATTTCTAGTTGCCATGGAGTTAAAAACCTTTTGTCTAACATATAAGATGAACTTAGAATGAGTAGGCTTATAGATATTCCAAATAAATATTTTTTTGCTAATCTTTTTGCAACTTTCCTTTCACATATCACCAATATTGGTCCCCACTTGACATTTAACAAGGAAATTTTTTAGGATCCATAATTTTCTTTAATTGTACAAACATTGCCCAATCTTACTAGTTCTTAAATTTCCAACCATAAAATGTTAGCTGATATTTTTCTAAAAGATTTAAATTTCTAAAGGTTTTATATAGATTATAGACAATTTTGGTGATTTTTAGAGTATAAAAAATCATCCCATGGAATTTGGATAAATCATTTTAGAAAACAATGAAAATTGAAAAAAAAAAAAATTAAATGTCAAAATTATCCATGGACTATATTCTCTCCCTAAAAATTTCCATACATTTTGCAACAATTTCCAAAAAAGTTATATTCACTTGAAACTTGCTCAAGTGAAATGTAAATATCCCACATCTTTTTTAGGGAACTATTTAAATGGAGAATGCTTTTATATGAAAAGTGGAAAAAATTGGAGTGGCAATCCATGGATGAATATTTAAGTGATGTCTTTATAAATAGAATGTTTTAAATAGAATGTTTTTTTATGTTCTAATACTTTATGGACATTTCGATCTATATTAAAATATTTGTATTTTCCAAAACCGTACGAGTATACAATCAAGATATATTTTGGGATTCCTATAACTTATCTCTACAAGTATAAGTGGATAAATTTTAGCTTCGGGAAGGTACATGATCTCCTTGAATGCAACATTATCAAAATTTTTAGTTTATTGAACCTTGTTAAACTACATAGTAAATTGAAATTAACCAAATAGGCTTATATTTTGGTCATAGTTTGGTCTATGTCAACCTAACTACTCCATAACCATTCTCAAATGCACTTTGATTTATCCATCCTTTACTGTCATTCTCAAATGCACTTTGATTTATCCATTCTTACAATAAAGGAGAATGAAAGGAATAATCAAGAACCATGCCATAGCAACCTTTATAAAACAATGAGATAAGGTAAAATTCCAAAGAAGGGCTTATTTAAAATTCCAAAAGACTGCTTTTTTAAGCAAAAACCATGCCATAGAAACCTTCATAAAACAATGAGATAAGGTAAAATTCCAAAGAATGGCTTATTTAAAATTCCAAAACACTGCTTTTATAAAATTCATTTGGTGTGAAGATTTGAGGTGTGGACATAAAGGATGAATGGAGAGAGTAGTGTGAGGAGGGGGTGTGGGAAACAAAGAGGAGGGCATGGAGATTAAATGGGGTGGGAAGTAATGTTAGTGGGTGGTGGAACTTATTTTTAGGGGATTGTGATTGTAGAAAATGTAATAAATTTAATTGGTTATTATAATGGTTAATTAATATTAGTTTATTACTTATTAATAGGTTAATTAATTATAAATTATTAGTTATTATAGGGCATGTCTATTTATTAATAGACGTGACTATTATCGTATCATCCATATTTAACATGGCTTATTATCTCTATAAATCATCAATTCATTTTATCAAAATATATTTATTATACTAAGTTTCCATCATGCAAGGTTTTAGTCTTACAAGTGGTATCGGAGCGGTTTTACCATGACATGTTTTTTCCAATGGAAAGAGTAAAAAGAAAAAAAAAGTGTAAAACAACACATGGTTTTAAAGAAAACCATATGTCGTTTAAAAAGGTAAGAATTCAGGGGAAAAAAAGTAAAGTTAAAGAAGAAAAGAATAACAAAGTAAAAAGGAAAAATATATATAAATAAATATTATAAATATTATTATTGTTGTTGTTACTTTCAAAATAATAATAATAATTATTATTATTATTATTATTATATAAATAAATAAAGAACTGTATATAGAAAATTATATATATAGTTAGCATCAATAATTATTAATTAACTATTAATAATAATAATTATTAATTAACTATTCCAAAAACAAAAAATAAAGGAAAAACAAAAATTCAAAATCTTCTTGAACATTTTCACAAACTGGATTCAATATGTTTCCAACATTCAATGAAATCATGTATGGCCAGAAGCCAAGAAGGATTATTGAATCTAAACTTGAAGAAATATAAAAGAGATGCCTTAGGGAAGAGAAAACTTACACAAAATTGAAAATGATCGTATTGGAAATAAAAGAATAAATAGCCAGGAAAAAAGGAAAGGAAGAACTTGTAGCAAGATCAGACCCCAAATAATTTACTACTCAAACCAAGCCAAGGTTGAGATAAAATGATGAAGAAGTCTATGAAGAAGAAGCGGCTATGACATCTCACTTCTCAAGCGAGGGAAAGAGGGAAACTGTTATGGCACCTACGATAGCAGAAGTGGTTACGTTCCTGGAATTTCCAAATAAAGAAGAGTTGGAAACTGATTTTGCACCCACGACAGAAGAAGATTGAATCAAGGAAGAACTTGTAGCAAGATATGGCCCCGAAGAAATTATTTCTCAAACCGAGCCAAGGTTGAGAGAAGATGATGAAGAATCCTATTAAGAAGAAGTGGCTACGATATCTCACCTCTCAAATGAGGAAAAGAAGGAAACTGCTATGGAAACTACGATGGCAGAAGCAATTACGATCTCTAAAGTTTCAAGCAAGGGGAAGCTGGAAACTGCATTTTCACTCCCAACAGAAGAAGTGACTGTGACTCCCAAGTTTTGAAGTAAATAGGAACAAGGGAGGCCATGACAACCGCCTCCTTATATCCCTCCTCATAAAATATTCAGGCCACCAGACTCCAAGAGGGATAACAAAAGACACCCCAAACCTCCAAATACGATACTCAATCAAAAATATGTACATCTACTAGAATTTCGTTGTGGCTTCTTACAAGGCAGGGAAGTAGGCCACATTAATACGCCAGCTAAAAAGTCTATAAAATTATCTAGTGGAAATCCAGATCACGGAATTGTTAAGGAATGTGATAACAAGGACGATGAAACAGAAGAGGTAGAAGACAAGGATATGAAAGATCAAGATGATATTGACAATCACAATGTCGATATCATTTGTAAAGCAAACGACGATGACCTTAATCAGGATAAAGTAGAAGAACGAACCCCAGAAGATGTTGCGACAAACAAAGAAATGAACATTCTACCAGTGGTCGTAACTCAATATGTTCTAAAATCTCAACATCAAAAGGTTCCCCGAGAAAAACTAAAACCAAGCTCGTTAGATAAGGAAGTAAGTCCATTATTAAGAAAAGCATATCAAAACATGCAGAAATATCAGAAATCTACATCAAATTAGAAGATCAAAAGAACACCATCAAATTAGAAGCTCAGAAGAATACTCCATATAGTCATTATGTGTTTATCTACATAATCATATGCATGAAAAGATTTGAATGGAAATGTGACCAATTATTTCAAGAAATTTTAAACCGTAATACTATTATTCGCGGCAAGACTTCTAGTTGAAGCACGCTTAGTGAAGATTCATGGATGAATCTTTTCAAGGCCGAATGACTTGTAATAAACCTAATTGGTTATTACAATGGTTAATTAATATCATTTTATTATTTACTAATAGGTTAATTAATTATTAATTATTAGCTATTATAGGGCATGTCTATTTATTAGTAAACATGACTATTACCCTATCAGCCATATTTAACATGGCTCACTATCTTTGTAAATCATTAATTCATTTTATCAAAATATATTTATTAAACTAATTTTCCATCGTGTAAGGTTTTATTCTTACAAAGAAAATACATTTTGGGGATGGGGATCAATCCTATAAGTGGGTATTTATTCAGAGGAAATAAGCTACTATGAGAGAAAATATAGTTTGGGGATTGGGATCAAGCTTGCAAGTGAGCCTTTATTAGAGGCTTTATGTTGCCATGTGAGTTTTCGACTTGTTCCATTGTGCTTAGCATGTTTAGACGACATTAGGGCAATATGCACTTACGAGTAAAAATTGCAATGATAAATAAGACACACCTTTCCAATTACCAATTGGTAAGTTGTCTCTCTTCCCTGGCCTAATGTCATTCCTCTACCCAACAATCCGACCAACAGAGGGGCCATGAACGATTTATGGGGCTTCTATATTTCTCCCCCATGGTCATATTACAAAATTCAAAAACATCTAAATGCATGTGCAGATGCATAATAAAAATACATAGAGGAATAAATTCTGTCATGTCCCCACCCTTCTATTGGCGAGAGGACGCAACTATAATGCTAAAATTTCGGGAAATCTAGCCCCATGAACATAAAAATAAAATGAATTGGAAATAAACATACATAGATGCATAAATGATTATCAAACAACAGAAGCAATTTCATTCATTCACAGCATTTGACATGTTCATATGGATTTATAAAACAAACATAATTGCCAGGAATTAAACACAAGAATACTTATCTTAGAAGAATCTTGTCCCGCAACCAGCTATGTCGATGCGACGTTCCACCCAACCATAGGCCAGTGTGCTCCTCAATCACTCAGCAACACTGCCACCTTCGAGCTGGGCATGATTCCACAAGGAATAAGGGGAACACTAGCAAGCTCACACGTAGCCAAGGGTACACAAAACTCAGCCATGCCAACACAATTGGGTTTATTAGGCTAACAGGGGGATGGAAACACTGGCTTCAAAGCTAGTGGGATCACTGAAGAGCTAAGGACACCTGCACCAGAGCTAGCCTGACTTCTAATACATCCACACACACCCAACACAAGGAATCATCCCCTTCTCTGCTACACAGTCCCTTCGCCCATGACTTCACTTCCAGTGCTTTTTAGGGGGTGTAGAGAAGAAATCCAACCCTCTAGCTCTATTTGTGAGGCTCCTACACACACTAGGTTTATCAAGCACGCTCATGCTCCATTTCCACTCCCAAACAGTCTAAATACCAACCACTGTTCCCACATATCAAAACAACAGCTCTCGAATTGAAAGGAAACACCACATAGCAAAACTGGAATGTCAATTGGGTAATACACAGCTCAGACTGAGCAATTCAACTCCAGAGTTGTTCTTGGCCCTATCGTGGCTAAAACAACTCAACAACAAACCCACAACAACCCAAATTCATAGGGAAACTAGCAGTGATCTCTCAGCTTCATGAGGGGAAGAATATGACCTGCATGAAGGTTTATTCAGCCACACAAACCCACAATCGTGAAGGGAAACTACACACCAAATCGAGGAAGAAGAACTGTCCCCAATGTCTATTTGCGTGAGAGGAAAACCAATTCTTTGCATGAGTGTCAAATGACCTCCCTCGATGGAGTATGCGTGTGGTCAAAGGACTGACAATCCTGCCAACCGCACGACTGCCCATGCACATGTTCCCCCCAAGGGTAATAGCTACCCAACCAACTCCTATAGAATTAAAACGGTTGGTGGATGAGACAAAGGAAAAAGGGTGAGTAAGACAAACAAGATGTTTGACATCTAGATGGGTTTATCAATTCACACTTGGTTGTTTCCCAATGGCTCCCAAGGGTTAGACATCCCCCCCCCCCTTAACCTTAAGAAATCATACCCTTTTCATTTTGTTGCATCGATATCGCTGGTTCTGGGTATTTTAATTAATTTTTCATATTTACATGGTCTCCAACATTATAACATGCCTAGTTAGCACAAAATACCATCAGCATCTCCGAAACATAGTACGACAATCATTGGTGGTTCATTTTCCTATAGCTCCACACCATGATCCATTACAACATATACATCATATACATTTAATGCAAACGGGGTCAAAACGTGTTGATGTAATTGTAAATTACGAATGTATTCACTTGTATTTCTTATGTATTGTACCCCTATTTTTATTCAGGGATGTGTCTGTAATGTACTTAAGTCATGTCAAGTCAATGCCTATTGGTCAAGGGTTAAAGTCCCCGCAGTTCCGGGGCACTAGGGTTATTAGACTCTCCTAGAGAAGTCGGCCCTAGTAGGTTATTGTCAAGTCAGGAAATAGTATAAATAGAGAGTAAGTCTCCCTATTTATCACACACTCACTCACACTCAGTTGTAGTGCATAGCTGAGGAAGAAGAAGACATTGGGGCTAGGAAGCAAGAGGCTACTATTGTTGAGAGATCATCTTACAATTTTGGTTTTACTTTTGGTGATGATTCTATCTCTGAGGAAGTTGCGGGTTTTTCTCCATTTATGGTTTCCCTGAGGTAAAACACTATTTTCATTGTCTCTTGTGTTTGATTGTTGTGCTTTTTATTCTCTCAGTTAAAGATCCTAATATAATGCTAGCTTAATGTTAAAAATATAACATGGTATCAGAGCTAACCTGAGAAGAAGACACTGTGCAGCTACGGGAACTAGGGCTTCCTACTTTGTGGATCTCTCTCCATAGATTTTCAGCAAAAGAAGGTTGGATTAAATCTCCTCCCTAGGGCGCATCTTTCTGTCGAAGTAGAATCCAATTCTGAGTCTTTTTCAGTTTTGGACCCGACACTGCTACTGGAAATTAGGGCTTTCTATAGAAGTGGAATTTTTCAGTGAGCCCAGGCCTGGATTGATCTCCTCCCCAAAATAGAAGTTTACAGATCAAGATCAAAGAATTTGGTTGGACAGAAATCTGGAAAAGAAAAACCCTAATCTGCTCCTAAACCAGCACTGCGGAATTTCAGCTCCAAATCCAGATCCGACGACCTGGTAAGATATAAATCTTTTGTATTTCCATTTGAGGTTCTCAGTTAATATGTCTCATCATACCAAGCTTGATGAAAATATTGAGGGAGCTGATAACTTCCAAGCCTGGAAGTATAGGATCTCCCTGGTCCTAGAAGAAAATGATTTGGACTCCTACATCCATGAGGTTCCAGTTCCAGAGGAATATGAGGCTAAGGCCTTACATAAGAAGAAGTTGGTTATGGAAAAGAGGATTATTGCTGATTCAATCAAGGATCACCTCATACCAGAGGTGTCCTCCCTCAAGACACCTAAAGCTATGTTTGATGCCCTAACCAAACTGTTTGAAGGGAAGAACATAAACTGGAAGATGACTTTGAGAAACCAACTGAAGAATGTCAAGATCCAGAATGAGGAGACCATCCAATCATACTTCACAAGGGTCTCCCAGATCAAAGAACAACTTGAAGCAGTAGATGAAGAAGTGGAGAATCCAGAAATTGTGATGACAACCTTGAATGGTCTCCCTAGGTCATGGGATTCTTTCATCCAAGGAATCTGTACTAGGAAGAAGCTAATCAAGTTCAGTCGACTGTGGGAAGAATGTTCACAAGAAGAAGCTCGAATAGAAACTCGAGAAGAAAAGATGGGAAGTGAAGATCAAGCTCCCACAGTACACTCCAAGAAAGGAAGAAGGGAAAATCATCATCACCAAGGTAAACATTCTCATCAGAAAAATAATTTTGTAAGAAGGGATCCATCCAAACTCAGATGTTATACATGTGATGAAAGAGGACACTTTGCTAGAAGTTGTCCCATGAATAAGGGTGGATCCAAGAAGAAGAAGAACTCAAAAATAATACATCATGCTCACACTGTAGAGGATGATGATCCTCCCAGGAAGAAAGTAAAACAAGAAAGTGAAGACTCTTCAAGTGATGAAGAATATGTTCTGATCTCCGCTCTCACGAGAACTTTCACTCATGGAAGCAAAGATTGGCTTATTGATAGGGGGATTCCAAACACATAACAAGTTTCAAGGAATCTTTTGAGAAACTATTCAAACATAATTCACCCCATAAGGTGAAACTTGGGGATGACTACCAATATCCCATAAAAGGTAGTGGTGAATCCTCCTGTTATCATCAGATCTGCTCCAACAAAATTTCAGTTTCTGGCAGCATCCCAAATGTCTGAAGATAAGAGCCTATTAATAAATCATGTGGAAGAAAAGTTTACAATTTGTGTGTTTTGATAAATTGGTTTTGATTGCATCCCATGTATTCTCCATGAGAGTATAGAATGGAAGAATGTTAAGCAGCTAAGAATCTGGGATGGCCTTTTGTAAAGATTGATCCATACCTAGAAGGAGGGCATTGGTTTCCAGAACTTTCTCTTTCTACAGTGAACCACTATTTGCATTGTATATATGGTAGCTCTGAGAGTGATGAGGAGAGATGATGATATTTTGGTGTATTTATTCTTTATATACCCTAGCTGAATTGCTCAGCAAAGGACCGATCTAGGAAAGGGATCTAAATTGTTGTGCACATGTGGGAATATATATATAGTTCTCCTGGGTGAAGAATCTTCGTTGGTTTTGGAGCAAAACGGTTGTTACCTGCACAGAAGGACATAAGTAATGGGTTCGTTAGATACTGCCAGAGCAGAACTTGCTCTCCTTGTCTTGTATTTGAACAAAGCAGAAGCCAGAGATAAAATCTGCAGAGCTATTCAATATGGCTCAAATTTCATCAGCAATGGTGAGCCTGGCACAGCACAAAATGTTGACGAGTCCATAAGTTTGGCCCAAAAAGTTTTTCGGCTTTTCAAGTTCATGAATGATCTATAATCACTTCTTACACCATCGCCAAAGTCAACTCCACTTCCTCTTGTTTTGCTTGGAAAGTCTAAAAATGCTCTGCTATCAACTTTTCTGGCGTTGGATCAAATTGTATGGGCAGGAAGAAATGGTATCTACAAGAACAAAGAGCGTGTTGAGCTTATTTCCAGGATCTCACTTTATTGTTGGTTGAGTTCCTCCGTGTGCACAAATTTGATAGAGATCTTGGAGCTTGGGCGATTAACTGTATCTATAAGAAGCTAGAGAAAGCACTGAACCAAGCCACATACATTGAAGGAAATTTAAATGAGCAATACATTTCCAAACTCAAGCAGTCAAATAATAGGCTGTTAAGCTTGGTTAAGTCATCAATGGATATTGTAGTTTCCATAGGGCTACTTCAGTTGGCACCAAAGAAAGTCACCCCACATGTAACCGAAGGCTTTGGTTTTATATCCTCTTCCATATCTTGCTATCAGTTGTTGCCTCCATCATCAAAGGCGAAGGCTCAGTAGACAAATTGAAGAATCCAGCGTGGTTGTAAGATGTTACAATAGAGCCTTTTTTATTTTCTGCATTTATAATCTAGGGGCCCTGTTTTAATTATCTGAATTATTGTTCAATTTGAATTCTTGGGCACCTGAATCATTGATATGGAAGAAACCAATGTTGTGAAGTCCAAGGATGGGACCATTTCTGTAGCATCGACATTTACTGGTCATCAGGAAGCTGTTCAAGACAGAGATCTAAAATTCTTGCCCAAGACCGTTGAAGAAGCATATAATGGAGTTAATAGTGGCCATGGTGGGCCTTTTGGTGCCATTGTGGTTCGTAATGATGAGGTTATCGCAAGTTGTCACAACATGGTTCTGAAGAACAAGGATCCTACTACACATGCAGAGGTAATGGCTATAAGAGAGGCATGCAAGAAATTTGGTCAGATTGAGCTGTCAGATTGTGAAATATTTGCATCTTGTGAACCATGCCCAATGTGCTTTGGAGATATTCACCTTTCAAGAATCAAATGATTGTTATATGGAGCAATTGAAATTGGCTTTGATGATTTCATTGCAGATGCATTAAGGGGTACTGCCTATTACCAGAAAGATAATCTGGAGATAAAACGAGCTGATGGAAGTGGTGCTGTAATTGTTGAACAAGTTTTCCAAAATACAACCATTGATTATTCTCAATGAAATATCATTCACGATATTATAATTCTATTGAGTTTCATCGAGAGAGGAATATCAGCAATTGAATCCAGCATGGTTGTAAGCTGTTGGTTCCTGCAATTAATTGATGTATGTGGGACACAACCCTTGATCAGATTGGTGGCAGAGTAATGGTGGGACAGCTGGAAAATATTGGTTCCAGAATTTAAGCCAACGACTTAAGCAGATCGACATCTTCAAGGAGATAAATTAGTAATTATAGGAGTAACCACATATTTTAGGCATCATTTGATCCTTCAAATACAAGTGGCAAAGGATCAAGCCAGCGACTTCAAGTTATAGTGGTCAATTCACAGGCATTACCATTCCAAATAGATTCGACTAGGGAAAGATCGACAAGGGATGACTATATCCATAACAAAAATGATGAGATCGTTGGTTTGGGTTTGACTCCTGAAATCACTTAAATTCTCCACAAAACTAGAGATGACAAGACTGTTTGTTGCTACCATATTTAGTTCCTGTTTAGGATTATAAAAGGATGGAAGGATTTTCACTTGGACGAAGGTGGCAATTGGAGTTATGAAGATCCAGTTTTGATAACTTTCTGTATGACATGAAATACTCTACATCTTCAATACAGGTTCTACCTTGATATGAGTATGATTATGATTTGTCTGTGTATCTTATGAATTGTGTTTATTATGATTTATCTTGTATATGGTCCATTGAATCCCATTGCAATGATTCTTATGTTGAAATACAATTGTCTTTTAAACTTTTAAAAAACAGAGACAGTCTCATTTCATAATTTCATGATCGTAGTCCCTTTGATATTGGATTTTGTATCTTGTTTTATGTTATATGGTTCTTTGATGATTGTGTGATTTTTCTATAGCTTTGATTACATACCAGCCCAGTTTTATTTTGACTTCATTGGATCATATTTTTGAAAAAGATTGATTTAAGCTTGAACCCATGTAGTCTAGGTTCAACTTTAGGGATAACACCTCCTACAAGCTAGACTCTGGAAAGTCTATGAAAATGAAGGATGTCTTGTTTGTACCAAGACTAAAGAAGAATATTCTCTTCATATCGGCACTAGATGCAAAAGGAATGAGGGTTGCATTTGTATATGGCCAAGTCCTCATGTGGCCAAGAGGAAAGACTATTGACGATGCAATAGTAATTGGAGAACAAGAAGGAGAATTATTCAAATTGAAGGGCCATCCAGAATAAGCTTTGGTCCATGACACATTAGATCCAAACGAACTTTGGCATAGAATTCTTGTACATCTGCACTACAGAGCACTACCACTTGCAAGCAAAGCTGTTGAAGGTCTTCCAGAAATTCAAGCAAAACATGAAGGCGTCTGCAAAGGATGTGCGAAAGGAAAGAACACAAAGAAGACATTTCCAAGTAGCGAAAGCAAAGCAAAAGGAATCTTGGAAATCATCCACTCCGATGTATGCAGACCAATGTCATCAAGTTCACTAAGTGGGTATGTATGTTTCCTTCATTGATGACTTTTCTAGGAAGACATGGATTTACTTCATGAAGAACAAAGATGAATTTTTCAGCAAGTTCAAGGAATTCAAAGCCTTGATCGAAAACCACACAGAAAAGAAGATCAAGACCTTTCGATCAGATAATGGTGGAGAATTCACATCAAATGAATTCAAAGAGTTATGCAAAGATTCTAGGATTAAGAGGGATTTATCCACTCCATATAATCCACAACAAAATGGGGTTGTAGAAAGGAAGAATAGAACTATCATGGAATATGCAAGAGCAATGCTTCATGATCAAGATCTTCCCATGCATCTATGAGCAGAAGCTTCCAGAACAGTGGTGTATGTACAGAACTGTACTCCACACAAAGTACTCGAGAAGAAGACACCTGAAGAAGTATTTTCCAACAAGAAACCAAAAGTCAGCCATCTCAGAATATTTGGTTGTCCAGTGTACATACACATTCCGAAAGAAAAGAGGACCAAGTTAGATCCTTCAGGAAAGAAGGTTATATTTGTGGGATACTCTGAAAGCTCGAAGGCTTACAGAATATACTTCCCAGGATTCAAGAAGATCGACATCAGCAGGGATGTAACATTTGACAAAGACTCAGCTTACAACAAATCTAGGAAGAGACCTGCTGAAGATCCTGAAGAATCAGAAGCACCCATAATTCATGACACAACCATGAACGAAGAAACTCAAGAACAATATCAAGAATTTGAAGAACCTCAAGAACCTGTAGATCCACCTCAGGAAAAGAATCCTCACAAGAGGAAACCTGCTTGGGTACGAGAAGCTATCCAAGCTGCGGAAAGATATGGGGCTCCAGAAGAGAATCATAGAGAAAGGAAGAGGACCAGGTCCTGCTCCGGGTATGTAGCTTTATCGTGTGACTTTATCAATAAAGAGCCTTCCAACTATGAAGAAGTGGTAGAACATAAAGAATGGAAGGATGCTATGATTGAAGAGTATCAATCGATCATGAAGAATGATGTTTGGGATGTTGTCCCAAGACCAGAAGGGAAGTCTGTAGTAACTTCCAAATGGATCTACAAGATCAAGCATGCTGCAGACGGTAGCATAGAAAAATATAAGGAAAGATTTGTTGCTCGTGGCTTCTCACAGAAAGAAGGAATAGATTATGAAGAAACCTTCGCACCTGTATCTAGATACACTTCCATCATATCAGTACTTGCTCTGGCTGCAGTGATGAAATGGAAGATACACCAAATGGATGTCAAGACTGCCTTCTTGAATGGTGTAGTGGAAGAGGAAGTGTATGTAGAGTAGCCACTTGATTTTGAGACACATGACGAGGAGTCTCATGTGTGTAGATTGAAGAAATCCCTATATGGTTTGAAACAGGCACCCAGAACATGGTACGGTAGAATTGATGGCTTTCTCTCCAGTTTGGGCTTTACCAAGAGTAAAGCAAATTCCAACCTTTACTACAAGGTTGAAGATGGAAACCCAGTGATGCTCCTACTGTATGTAGATGATCTATTTGTAATAGGTATGGATGGGTTGATTGTTGATACGAAGAGGAAGCTTGTTGTCGAGTTCAAAATGAAGGACTTGGGTATGATGCACTATTTTCTAGGCATGGAGGTGTGGCAGAATACGAATGGAATCTCCCTCGGATAAGGGAAGTATGCAGTAGAGATCCTGAAGAGGTTCAGGATGATGGGCTGCAAGGCCATGACCACACCTATGGCATCGAACCTGAAGCTATTGAGTGATGCTTCATCAGAAGAGGTTGATGCTACGATGTATCATCAGATGATTGGGTCCTTGATGTGCCTGATGAACACGAGCCAGACATTTGCTTTGTTGTGAACACCTTGAACCAGTTTCTGACAGATCCAAGACATGTTCACTTGATTCCTGTAAAGCATATTCTGAGGTGCCTGAGGGGTACAATTGATTATGGGCTCAAGTATGAGGCGAATCAGAAGATTAACCTAGCGGGTTATGTTGATTCAGATTGGGCAAGCAGTGCCAGCAATAGGAAGAGCACTTCAAGGTGCTGCTTCAGTATGGGATCAGGTGTGATCTCTTGGCTTAGAAGGAAGCAATCCTGTGTGGCACTAAGTACAGCTGAAGCAAAGTATGTCGCAGCTTGTTTAGCTAGTTGTGAGGCAGTATGGTTGAGGAAGCTACTGTCTGATTTATTTGATCTCTAGTTGGATGCTACTTGTATACATTGTGACAACCGGAGTTGCGTGAAGTTATCGTAGAACCCAGTGTCCCATGACAATTTGAAGCATATCGAGATCAAGTATCACTATATCATGGATATGGTGCAGAGGGGAGAAGTGAAGTTCGAGTATGTTGTGACAGACAAACAGATAGTTGATGTGTTGACAAAGCCATTGGCTAGGGTGAAGTTTGAATACTTCAGGGAGAAGCTTAGTGTTCTCCATATCGAGGTTCCCTCCAAAGGGAAGTGATGAGTCCGTGAGCCATTCTGACATGATGAGAGGATTGGTTCCTTCCATGATCAGATGTAAGGGCTGAGCCGTTCTATCATGGTGATAGGATTGGTTCCTTCCATGTCAGATATGAGTGCTGAGCCATTCTGATGTGACTGTAGGATTGGTTCCTACATGATCAGACATAAGCGTTGAATGCCATTATTAGTATGGAGGCACCTATTCAATTACCAGGAAAGCTTATTCTAGGACTGAGAGCCATTCTGATGTGACTGTAGGATTGGTTCCTACATGATCATATGTGAGTGCAGATCCATTCTGACATTGGTTGTCATATGTAAGTTCAGAGCCCTTTCGGCATGAAGGATTGGTTCCTTGCATGGTCGAATATAAGTGCTGAGCCTTTCTGACATTGGTTGTTATATGTAAGTGCGGAGCCTTCTAGCATGGAGGATTAGTTCCTCGCATGGTCGAATGTAAGTGCTGAGCCTCTATGACATTGGTTGTCAAATGTGAGTGCTGGGCCTTTCTGACAGGGTTGTGTGATGTGTTCCCACATGGTCAGATGTGAGTGTTGGGCGTGCCTTTCTGATATGATTATAGGATTGGTTCCTACATGATCAGATATAAGTGTTGGGTGGGCCATTCTGACTTAGGGTTAGATATAAGTGCTGGAAGAAGACCTACATGGAGCCTAGGGTTACAACTAGCATGAAAAAGGGTTGGCTCTGTAGAACTTCCTATGACAAGAAGAATCAAGAGATAGCACCTGTGATGATGATCCAGCAGAGATGATCTAGATCGAGTGATGATCCAGATCCAGTGATGATGATCCAGATCCAGTGATGATCCAGATCCAAATGAATATGAATTGAAGATGAATATGACTTGAAGATGACGATGACTCGATGATGATCCAGATGATATAGAGAAGAAGACTTATGCTGATAAATTGTGTCGAGAGAATACCTTCCTAGTTAAGAGGGAGTGTTTATGTAATTGTAACTTCAGAATGTATTAACTTGTATTTCTTATGTATTGTACCCCGATGTTTGTTCTGGGATGTGTCTGTAATGTACTCAAGTCATGTCAAGTCAATATGGGTAACCCTCCTATTGGTCAAGGGTTAAAGTCCCCAAAGTTTCGGGGCACTAGGGTTATTAGACTCTCCTAGAGAAGTCAGCCCTAGTAGGTTATTGTCAAGTCGGGAATTGGTATAAATAGAGAGTGAGTCTCTATATTTATCACACACTCACTCACACTCAGTTGTAGTGCATAGCTGAGGAAGAAGAATACACCGAGGCTAGGAAGAAAGAGGTTATTGTTGTCAGGATATCATCTTACTGTTTTGGGTTTTACTTTCGGTGTTGATTCTATCTCTGAGGAAGTTGCGGGGTTTTCTCCATTTATGGTTTCCCCAAGGAAAAACACTGTGTTCATTGTCTCTTTTAGTTTGATTGTTGTGCTTGTTATTCTCTCAGTTAAATATCCTAATATAATGCTAGCTTAATGTTAAAAATCTAACAAAACCGGGGTGTTACAAATTCATTCCACACACACAACATGCATATACTAGCATATTCATCATAGGCATAATAATAATAATAATAATAATAATAATGCACATTCAAACACAACAATAACTTAACAAGTAAACACTTATCTTTTCAATGAAGTTTCCCATGCAATTGGATATGGAAGAGCAATGTTCCACCCAACTACAGGCACTCTGATCAAGAATTTACCTTTTTGTTGAGAGGCTACCCTCGAGTAGTATATGTATCCACTAAAGAGGAAATACATAGACTCACTCACATCCATAGACACACACTCATTATAAGTCAACACACGACTAGTTTTATCAAGCATGTAGAGAGGAAACAAATGAGACTTCTAAGCCAGTGAGCTCAACCAGAGCTACAGGAATCTCAATTGACTTCAACCGGAATTGACACCTACATTACCTACCACACCCAACATAAGGAAGGTCCCCTTCTCCACTAGATAGTCCCTCAAGCACCCCTTCCCTCCTGTGTTATTCAGAGTGGGCATCAAAAGGTCCAAGATGTTAAAACCTTTAGAGATTTCTTGCATTCATCAGGTTTATCAAGTAATCCCAACTTATGGTCTCTCTCTCTGACTTCAATTTCTTGTTGGATTTCTCTGATTTGCAATCTTCAGCCGTGAAATTTAATTTCCAAGCTTCCAAATCTGGGTTTTCCCACATGTTTTTGAGTCTTCAATACTCTCAAATTCTCCCCAGGGTTGATACCCATGGATTCTTCACTATATTTCACAACCCACATGAATTTATGGGCATTATTGACACTCTAAAATGTGTCTTCTTCTTTGGTTACATTTTATGTTCTTTTTACTACTAGGAATGCATATCATGTTGAAAATCGCCCCCTAATTACTCAACAATGAAATAGGAATGGAGGGAACTGAATCCCCATGAGGAAAATTGACTTCTAGGTACAGAAATCTAAGCCCATACTTAGCCATACAAATTTTTGGGTTGACCCCATGCTCCATTAAATTCATGAGATGATTTCTCAGCGGTCATCTTATAACAAAATTAAACAGTGTAGAAGACATCATGTCGGTGAAAATAACGTTGAGGGTCTGTAACACAACTTATTAGAAACATCAGGAAAAATATTAGAAAATATTGGTGCAATTCAAAAAAATACAAAAATATTCATTTTTCAATTTTTTAAACATTTAAAGTAACAACAACATCAAATAAACACATTTCCACATAAATATGAAAAAAAAGATATATATGATGTCCTGAGTCCTAACACCTGAGTAGTATTGTTTCTACTGACTCCAAAGCCTCAAAATATCATCAAAAACTATAATAAATGTATCTCATCATCATGATTCAACTAAGATATACATACTACATAGCATAATGAAATCAAATAAAATAAACAAGAGATTTTATCTTCCCCTTTTACGAGAAAAGGTGACGGATCTGGTAATGGCTCTTCCTCTAGATGAAGAAGTCCCTAGAAGTGTTGGTTGATGGAAACACGATGCATCTACTCCTTGTCTCCAAGAAAAATGATAGCAAGCTCATTTTCTCTCCAAACCCCTCAACTAGCAAGCAAACTGACAAAAAAAGTCAAAAAACGGGTTGTATGTTGGATTTCCTGCAGCCTCGACGATTTTTTCCATTGACTCGCGATGTTTTCCCTAAAAAACGACAAAATTTGCGATATTTTCAAAATCACGATATTTTATAGGCGATATATCATTTTTCCTTGAAAATCGCAATAGATTGGTGATGTCTTCCACACTGGAATTTAATATCATCAAGAAATTCCAATTGGTTGGTTTCTTACCATTTATGATACATGGGTTCTCAATATGACACTTGGAAACAAAGGATTTAATCCCACACACCCCTCGTCTCTCCCTAGTGGATAAACACAGCCCCCATTTTAGTTGCCTCCATATCCAACTCTTAGCCTTTTATTTGCATTACAAATACTTACATTGACTTTACATTTTTCCATTTCTGACTAGCACATGTCTAGTATCTACTAAATATAAAATACTTGCCTTTATAAGTCGAGCATTCACTATCGGTTCCTTGGCCTTGATCTCCACACTAAGAATCATACATTTCAATATTTACATACCACACCAATACGTTCTAGAAGTCAAAATAGGAGTATTACGCCTAATTTCCATATGAAAACTAATGAGTGCATAAAGCCTTGGTAATATTTTCTTCTTTAATTTTGCATCACTTATCAAGATTTTGATCCAAATTTTCTTTGACCTAAAATGTTTATCAAAATTTGACCCAAATTTAATTTATCTTTTATCCAATTTTCATGTGAAGGTTTTTGTTTATTTCCTTTACTAGCATTTTTAAATATATTAATCTAATTTATTTACCTTTTACATCCCTTTCTATGTTGGTTCTTTTTAAATTTGTACAAATGTTTGATAAATGAAATATGTAGTGAATTTTCGAGAAGTTTAATCTACGAATGCTTGATATTGTCAAATTTACATATTAGGGTGGTTTATTGCAAACTATGCCTAATCATGTCACTTGTATGCCACATTTACACATCAACAATCAATGACACCAAAATTGACACGTCAACAATCAATGATGCCACTTTTACACGTCACAAATAAAACTTGTAGTATTCAACCATCACTAGAAACAAAGGTGGGAGAGGTGGCCATGTATTTATGTGGATATAAGGGTACATTGTCCAGTAATATTTGTACTCTATATATAAAGAGTACATTGTCCAGTAATATTTGTGCATCTTTCTCTCTATACTATTTTAGTAGTAGTAATGTGGAGAATGAGAGGGGATGGATAGTGATGGTCGATATGAAGATGGGTGTTTCAAAAGTTCGTAGAGAACTCATAGTTGCATATCTATAAAGGTACATTATAAATGTACATTTGTTTTGGTGGCATTTTCAAGTACTAGAGTGTTTGATGTGCGGGATTTTGTTGTCTTGATTTTATATTGGTAATTATTTTTGTGGAGGCCTTTGTTTCCTAGTGGATTTTGCAACTTGGAATTTGGAAATGATATTTGGTTTTATGTTAATGAAATTTTCAAATTAGGTTATCAAATTAAAGCAATTGCAGAGGAATGTAATGCTAAGAAAAAACCATGAGCATGATGATAGTTGAGTTAGATGGTCTTCACTTAATGACCTTAGAAATGTTGGATAGGATGTGCACTTCACCTTAATTGTAGACTAATTGCAAGTTGTGCTTGTTTACAATTTGTGAGCCTTTCCTCGAGGAGTCACACATTTGAAAATATTATTGGAGTGAATAGTCATGCATTAGATAATGGTGTGCCCTTAGAAATGCCTACTACTAATAGAAAATTAACCAATTTAATTCGTGCAAACAATGGTTTCCTTCTTCTTCTTCTTCTTTTTTGGGGGTGGGGTATTTGCAGAATTTGTTTTCAAAAAAGGAAAAGAAGAATGATTACATGTTTAATTGCAACTAAGGCGCAAGATTTTATAGTCTTACTAAATATCAATATATTTAAATTTGATGTAATTTTTCACCTTAGTGTAATAGTGGAGTGAAGTATACTTTTTAACTTATAAAAATAGTATTGCTTCTTCCTTCGTAGTTAATTATATGGTGACAACATGGTGGTTTAGATATTCAAAATAAACAAGTCCCAGCTAAGAACTGATTCCATTCTCACATATGTTCTAATATTAGAATATCACCAATAAATTTGTATTTCATTAAACTTTTAATTTAGTCTTTATATGAAATTGAGTAGCAAACATGAAATTTAGCACAAAACAATATGCAATAATATGAAATTTAGAAACAACTAAAAGGAAGTGTTTAACAAATTATTTTTAGTTCTAAGAAAGAGAAATAAATTGTACTTAATTAAAAATATAAATAGGATGCTCTGAAATGGGTAATGCTTGGGAAATAAAGGATCCAAAATGTGTCGATGCATGCATCTATGATATCAACCTCCTATATCACTTTAATATTCAGAGCGTTGTCAAATTCACTCTTAACAAGGTCGAGGGTAAGGGTTCACTTGAAAGTTGAAAGTGTATCAACTGAAAGATATATGAGAATCACCAGTGCAAGATATATACTACAATTCCAAGGAAAATGTGGCAAAAGGAAGTATAATGATTTACCTTGTTATAACTTGGTAGCATGTAAGGCACTTAGAATTTTCACCTCTCACTATTTAAATAATGACTAAAATTTCACTTTTTACTTGTCCAAAACAAAGATGGCTACTAAGACATTCTTGTTCTAAAATATTTTCCAATTATAAGTGGCTTTGAGTGCAAGTTCCCATGTTGATGTGATAGCATTCTTCCTCACTTAGATACTAACATCATGGGTGGTTTAGGTGACACGCTTTGCATAAGATATTTGACTTGTGATTGTACTATATATGTGATATTGTAAACTATATTATTACATTGGTATATTCCTTGGTTAAAATTTGGTTATTCCTTAATACTCCCTTTCCCTTTCACATCCACACACAAGGATATAGTATATTTGCCACGATTTCCCTTTTTAGAGAAAGGCACGTGCTATTGAGGAATGCATCATGTCATTAAGGAATGATTTTTTTTATCATCCAAAATTTATATTAGTAAACAATAATATCCATCATCGTCATCATCTTAAAATTTTAAGAGAAGTATTTATAACCAATATGTCTAATTAATATTGTAGTATATATTTCATTCAAAACAGTCCTGAAAATTTCACTTTCATCAAAAAATGCTCAAGTAAACATATTAGATGACTTGCACAAACAAATTTAAAGTTGTTGCAATGGTATTAAGGGGAAGTGAAGTGGTTGATGTCTTTGGGCTAGCTTTACATAACACAATGTTTCCTTGGAATGAAAAGACGGTCGAGTGAAGAAGTTTTGGTTCATGTTTATCTGAGATTTTTATGCATTTCTAATGATATCTGGTCCAATACTTTCAGAGTGACATCACTTCTACTATAGAAATCAAGTGAAGAATAGTTTGGTCTTGTTTATCTTAGGGTTTTATGCATTGTTGATGATATTTGGTTCAATTTTGTTAGAAAGACGTCACTTCTATTATATAACAATAGAGGCTACCACACATTTGAGAAATGTATGTGGTGTTAGAATTTTATACTTTAATTATGGTTATATTAGATCTTCAAAAAAATCATTATATCGCAATGGCCATATGCAATAGGATCACTAAAATAAATATAAGCACAACAAAACGAAAGTACACAAAGATTTATCCTCTGAGAAAACCTTCAAGGGAATAAAAACCAACAAATTTCTCCAGTATAGTTTCGTCAGTAAGTACAATGTCTTCTAGCATAATCCAATAGCTAAATGCTCTTCTACACAAAGATCCCAAGAAATAGAAAACCCCAATAATAAGATGTATTCACATAGCATCTACTCTTCTCCCAAGAAAACGTGTTCTTCTGTCTCTCTCACTAGTGAACTTGCTTGAGTGAGTGATGTGTCCAAATGAGACGTGTGCCCTCTCTATTTATACTTTTATTCCAAGCGAATTTCCCCCAATCGGGTCGACTTCTCTAGCTGCGATGACTGACTTCACTTAGGAAACATTAAATAAACATTATTTAATTTTTTTCAAAATTCTTCTAAGTCGGCATTACAAGTGAGGTTTACAATGGTTCTTTCAAGATTAATTACATCAATAATATACCTTGAAGGAAGCATAATAATAATAACAAGAATACAAGAAGAATATCTTTCAAAGTTACACAATATTCAACTCCCTCTTAACAAGGAAGGTATTCTTCTAACATTATCATCATCATCACAACTGCTGCAAATATGTACTCGGACCATTGACTTCTGACATCTCTCAAATCTATACATCACAAGAATTTCTCTACGAGCAATCCATCAAGTGGCAACGACCCAAGAGCACAAATTACGTCGCAAAAATGACTACATGTGTTACCACACTATGTGTCCAGATCATCTTGTGAGTGTAGCCTAGGAGAACGAATTACGTCACTGAAGTGACTACCCTCTATCACGTCACATCATGTGGAGAACATACCATGAGCATAAATTATGTCACCAAGTGACTACCTATGTCTTCGCACATCACGACACACATAAGTGTATCCTAGGAGCACAAATTACGTCACCAAGTGACTACTCACTACCACATCACATCATGTGGAGAATATACCAGGAGCACAAATTATGCCACTGAGTGACTACTTGCATCTTCGCACATGCGTGTATTCCCTCCATAGCACCAGCAATCAGGAGGCTTAAGTATGTCACCAATGTGACCACCTACTACATCCTAGTGAGTGTAGTCTAGGAGGACAAATTACGTCACCGAAGTGACTACCCACTACAACAACACCTTAAGTGGAGACTTCCTAGGAGCACAAATTACATCACTAGGTGACTACCTGTGTCTCATACATGCTATGTCATTCACTACTCCATCTTTCGAGGAACATCGATCTTGACAACTCCAAGATTATCCCTAAAGTACTCAAACTTCACTCTCAACAAATACTTGGTCAACACAACGGCTATCTGCTTATCTATTGCCACATATTGGATATTCACTACTCCTATTTCTACCATATACAGGATATAGTGGTACTTGATAACGATTTGCTTCTACTTGTCATGAAACATTGGGTCCTCAGACAACTTCACACAACTCTGGTTATTGCAGAAAATACAATTCACCTATAACTCGAGATCAAACATTCCTACAAGTAGCTTTCAAAGCCACACTACCTCACAGCTAGTTAAACAAGACGCAATGTAGTCAGCCTTAGTTGTACTCAGTGCCACACTCATCTGCCTCCTGCTGAATCAAAAAATCATGCCAGACCCCAAACTAAAGAAACATCATGAAGTGCTCTTCCTATCTGTGACACTACCATCCCAATATGAATTAACATAGCCTTGCAGGATAATCCTTTGATATGTTGCATATCTAATCCAATAATCAATCGTACCCTTCATGTACCTCAACACATGCTTTGCAACAATCAGGTGAACACATCTCAACTCTACCATGTATTGAATCAATGTGCTCCTGCAAAGCATATATCCAGCCTCATGTTTGTCAAGTACATCAACAAACCAATCATCTATCTATATATTGTGGAATCAACTATCTTTGAAGTAGTATCACACAACAACTTGAAGTTTGATGCCATTAATGTAGCCATGGCCTTACAATCCATCATCCTGAATCTCTTTAGGATCTCTACTGCATATTTTCCTTGGCTAATAAAAATATCATCTATATTTTTCCACACCTCAAGACCTAAGAAGTAATGCATCATACCCAGGTATTTCATCTCGAACTTTGCGACAAGCTTCTTCTTCATTTATGCAATGAGCTTCTCGTCACCTATCAGAAACATGTCATCTACATAAGATAGTAGTATCATTGGTTTTCCATCCTCAACCTTGAATTAAAGTTTGGAATCTGCTTTACTCTTGGTAAATCCAAAGCTCGTCAAAAATACATCTATCATTTTGTACCATGTCATAGGTGATTGTTTCAAATCTTACAAGGCCTTCTTTAATTTCCACACATGCATCTGTCTATCATATGTCACAAATCCTAGTGATTTCTCCACATACACTTCCTCTTCTACTACACCATTCAGGAAGGTTATGTTCGTGTCCATCTGGTGTACCTTCCACTTCATCACTGCAACTATTGCAAATATATCTCTAATCAAAGTGTATCTAGAGGAGAAAATGTTTCCTTAGAGTCTATGCCTTATTTCTAGAAGAATCCACGAGCCATGAATCTTGCCTTTTTTATCGACATTGTCATCTACTGCATGCTTTATTTTGAAGATATATTTGGAAGACATTGTTGACTTCCCTTCTAGTCTCGGAACCACATCCCAAAAATCATTCTTCATGATCAACTGGTACTCTTCAATCATAGCATCCTTAGAATATTTATTCTTGGTTGCTTCTTAATAGATGGAAGGATCTACATCAATGATATCACATAATAGTGCTACATAGCTATGGTATGGTCGATGTCTCTTGCTTTCTTTAGAAGTCCCATCTGGAGCACCACATTTTTCTGCATCTTGAATAACTTCGTGTGCCCAAGATGGTCTTTGCTTGTGAGTGTTCACATCTCAAGGTGGATCTACAACTATATATTGCTGAAGCATATCATGGTCTTCATGTTCTTCTAGAATCATCTCTTCCATAACTGTATCTCTAACTCTGGTAGCTTCAGTTTCTTCTTCATGTACTTCATCGGAGTGAATCTCTTTGATCTACTAAAAGTTGTATCTTCATCAAAGGTAACATCTCTACTAGTCTCGATCTTCTTGAAGCTTGGTATATGTTATACCAAAATCCTATCATCATCATGTGATAAGACCTTTGACATACCTATTTTTCCTTAATCCCAGCACTTGGAGTGGAAACCCATGCTAGTTGTCAATCTTTCATGAAAATTCCCAGCACCGCGCTTTCCCTGTTGTCTAGGAGTGGTACCTTGTTCACACCGCCTATCCCTTATTATCCACAAGCAGTGCCACCGCTTATGGCCCTTAGTCCAAAAGTGTTTCTTACCAGAACCACTCTGTCATTGAAGGAGAAATGCGGTACCCTGGGTAAAAAGGGAAAAAGAGAAGTTTCTTGAGGCTTCTAGATGATGAGCCTTGTATCCTCCCTTATCCCTATAATTGTGGGTCAGTTAAGCTCGAGATCCCTTATCATAGGATCTTAGAGGCCACCTCATCCACTAATCTCTCACCCATCCCTATCCATTGAGCCTTATAAATACAAGCTCATATCCATGGTTGAGGGAAGAACTCTTAAGGTATTGTTATGTAGTTGGATTGATCACTTGACCCAATCCATTGGAGAGCATAGAGAGATAGAGTCGGAGCTTATGGGGATGAGAGTGCTTGGTTTCATGGAGATGCATTTCAACACTAAGGCTTGGTTGTAAACTTCTCCATTTTTATCTCAATGCAAGTTGATTTCCATCCCACATTATTGTTGTTGTTTGATTTCACATGTATGTTGTTAGATTCCTTAGTCACTAACATGGATCAATAGATTATATTCTGGTATCTTTGATGTGTTTGCATGTTTAAGATGATTGCAGGTACACAGGGTTACTATCGAAGCATAACATTCTAGGTATCTACGGCGTTTAGGGAGGGTCTTCAAACTTTGTCCTTTATTTGTTCTGGATCTAAACTATTCAGACCAGTGGAACACCTTACTGTCTGCAGAAGGTGAAATATTCCAGCTAACAAATCTGGCGACTCCGCTGGGGAATAGATATATGTATCAGTTGTTCTAATCTTCCTCAGTTCTCAACTCTTGTCCAAATCTAGGCTCTTTCTCTAACTCTCTTCAGTCATATCTGCTTTCTGGCTTAGTCAATTTGGGTTTGAAACTTCTAGATCTGTTCAAATTTAAGTCATTTCGACCTTTTATGCTCTCTTTCCATACTCAATCTAGCAGTTTTTGCCTTGATCTAGTCCTTTTCTGACTTGTTCTATCATTCTCTTTGTGTTTTGGTCTTCTACAGGGAACTGCACCTATGCAGTGTAAGAGGAGCGATACCACCTCCTAAACAGAGTGGGCAGCAGGCGGTGCCACCCCCTGTATCCCATTGGCGAGAAGCGGTGCTGGGATAGAACCGCTTTGTCAACGCCTGAGAAGCACGGAGCTAGGAAGGCATCATTCCAAGGCCCTTTTTCCTCTCTTTTTTTGTAAAAATTTGAGTTGCGTTTCTTTCAGTCCTGCACTGTCAGGCTTGTGTGACAGAATCTGATGCTTGTGGCTTGAAAATTTTATGGTTTAAGATTGGTTTGATTCAGAAATTCGAAAGCTAGATTAGGCTTTTTGATTGTTCATCTATTTCTATGCTTGTTGGTTGTGTTTGCGAAAGGATTTCTTTTTTCTGAAAAGCTTAGGGTGTTAGTAAGATCTCTTTTCATTTCTGTTATATAGACTAGAAGAAGAACACTAGATTAGCTTCTAGGTTTCATTTCTTGTTTGCATAGTAAACTTCTTTTTTTCCTTCCTTTAAAAAAGAAAATTTTTGACTGAGACTAGGTTATCATAATTGAGCGTTGGACATTGGTTCTCTTATTGGCTTTACAAGATTTCAGGATCTTCATGTTCTTTCATCTCTTATGCATTTAGAACTATCTCAATAAAAATAAAAAATATGGTAGTTTTAAGTTATATTTGCTTATGTTTTGAGAAAATTGAAAAAATAGAGTGCATTTGCATATAGTGTGCTTCTTGTTTTTATTTTAGGAAAAGAGATTCTTCCCTTGTTATTGCTTTCAGAAAAGAGAAATCAGTGTGGAAAAGTACTGCTTGTCTTTGATTTTGTGTTCAAGACTGTTGTTTGGAAGTCGTTTTTGGTTTTGAAACAAAAGAAAATACTCTCTTTCCCTCCCGTAAGTAGGCATACTGAACGATAAAGTGAAATATTTGCACAAGCATATGGCATGGTTTTACTTTTCTGTCAAAACATCATGCATTCACCTAACCGTCCACTATAAAATTAACGGTAGTTATAGGTTAAATTTTACATAGCAATTGGAGTGATAGGTTATGTTAAGTCAGTGATTTGTTTCTTCAAATTTTGTTTGATTTGCATTTTATTTCAAGTTAATCTGTTGCTTTAAGTTTGATTATTTGCTTCTTTTAGGAGAATTTTTGGTTGTTAGGTGAAATTTTGAGCTTGGCTTTTATATTTTTGCTTTACTTTTTGATCTTTTACATTTTGAAGGGGTTTTTTTTTAAGTCATTATATCAAATGATGGATTCAAAAAGCATATTCTGAGCATAGTTATTACTCAAACAGCTTTTAAACTCATGGAAAAATGCCTAAAAGCTGTAAAACAGCGATAAAACAGCGTTAATATTATTCTTGTAGCGCAAAGGGGAAAAAATAATGAAGGCGCGCTACAAGAATATCGCGACCTTCAATTTTTCCGGTTTTTTAGCAAAATTTCGGCATGATTTCAAACGGTGAGTGACTAATCACATGCTGTGAGGTGTTTGCTACGTGTGCACTCAGGAATTGTCATAAGAACAGATGTGGTTTCAGGTCATGAGAAAAATCGTGGTCATCATTACTCCGAATGCAGTTCAGCGTGACAGTTGGCCGTTTAAACCGACTTTGATGAGAACATAATTAATCCCTATCTCTATTTTGAAGCTGAAAACTTTTAGTGCACCGGTGTTTTAGGCCAAAAGCTCGTAAATGATGTTTCAGAGCTCAGTTCAGGTTTTTGGAGGTCACCCGAAGATTAGGGCTTCTTCATTCTGACACCTGTAATCAAATCAAGCACAGGAAGACACCTGTTCAACCATTAAACAGCTCGAAGTCTGGTTTAAAGCAACTATAGTGGAGCATTAAAGAGGTATTCCGCGGTCTCCCAGAAATGCCTGTTAATTTGGGGTTTTTCTGCTGAAGCTCGTTTTAGCAAAATTTCTTAAACTAAACATTAATGTATGCTCTTATCAACATACCTGTCGAGGAGAAAAGAGGATTAGAAGTCTGGGTGAGCAAATATTGAAAAATATTAGTTTTTCAAGTGAATATAATCATGTCAAAGTTGGAAGGTTCGGTGAGATAAGAAACTATGCATGTTACAATGTTTAAACTTAAGATTGCTGCTGGTGTAACTTGTGATGAAGGAACTGAACATTTAAAACAATATGAAGACCTAGATAGCCTGAAGACCTAATTTTTACTGCATGATAAAAAGCTGATCAGTTCAGTTTTGAAGTCAAAATTGAAACAAAAGATGAACAGAGTAGGAGATTGTCATCCTTGTCTTTTCAACACAAGGTTCCCTTTTCACAATTCAAGGAGAGTCTCATGTTTGAATGAATAATGTACATGATACCTAGTTTCCTTAACAGTGCAATGAGGAGTTTGAGCAGCCTATGACCTAAAGCATTCAGACACTGTGGTTTATTATGCATTTTGGAGATGGTCGGTGGTCAGTTGTTTCATGACAGTCTTATTGATGTTTAAATTTCACTCACAGGCCTAATGAAGAACATTGAATCCTCGATGATCTAAATCATTCCACCTAGTGGGGAGATTTATTTTGCTTCTAAAAACAAATAGATCAGTCAAGAAGGTTGTAGGGGGTTGTTCATTGAAACTTAAGAAGCTCGAGAAGCATAAAATCAATTCCTAGATCATCTACTAAACCCTAAAGTCATACATTTTCCAGTTTTTGAAGAAAAAATGGGTAAGAGTGGTAAGAGTGGTAAGATAAATAGAGAAGAACCTACTGATGTAGGTTGGATTGAAAAACTCCCTGGGTGTGTTGAGCTATTCCAACAGGCTGGTTGGATGGACTTTTTCAAGAAGATAGATGGGTATAATACTGAAGTTTCTTGTAAGTTTGCTCAATGCTTTAAAGATGACATGGTGACCTTTGATACTCTTAAGTTCAGGCTGACAGTAGAGTTGATTGCAGAATCAACAGGGATTAAGAATGAAGGTGAACTATGGTTTAAGAAATTGCCCTTTACCTTTGATCCTCAGAGATACCTATTGCCAAATGTCACCCCAGACTGGAGTAAGGGCATCCTTATTCAAAATTTCAGAACGGAATGGGTTGAACCAATCAGAATTTTGCAGAGTTATATTACTTGCGAGGGCAGGTATGCTTATGTATTTAAGTATCACTTCATATTTCTGCAACATATAGTGGGGGTGTCCAAGATGAACCTTCCATTCTTCTTATTCAAGAGCTTGCAGAACATGGATAGCAGGGTCAAAGGGCATATGGACCATTCCTCTCAGTCCATCTTTCATCATGGGCTAATTAAGTTGTTTATTAGCACTGCTTTGCAGCATGAAGGTAAAACTTGGGACTTTTTTATTTTCTGGTCAGGTTTTCAGGTCAAACAAGAAGAGCAGCAGCCTAAGAGGCAAACAAACAAAGGGAAGGTAATGATGAGAAAATTAGGTCAGAAACCTAAACTTGAAGACAAGGAGGAGGTCAAAGTTGAGAAGGCAGCAGAGCATGTGGAGGTTGACAGTAAACTCAAAGTGTTTTCAGTTGGCACTACAGGCAGGTTTTCATTGTTTTTAGAAGATTTGCAGCCTAGGCAGCAGTTGAGACCAGCAGTAGTTTCCAAGGAAATTAAAGCTGTTGTTTAAGAAAAGGTTGCTATGCCAGAAGATGAGGTTCATACCCAACAGAGAAGTCCCATCACCGTTTTTTATGATGATGAGGGATATTTATTGGAAGAGGAGCAGCCAATTGCTAAAGCAGAATTCAATGCTGAAACCTGTAGAGAATTCTTCACTTCAGAGATCAAAGCAGTCAAACCAAATAAGAAGAAGAAAAGGATTGTAACCCCATATTGCAGGCCTAAAACCAGGCCAACAAATAAACTAAGATGGAATATGAAGAAAATGCTCAATCCTAAATTGAATTCCAAGCAGGAGACTGTCTTGAATGATACTTCCTCAAATGAAGAGCCAAAAATTGGTAAAATGAACATTAAAAGCAAGGGAAAAACAGTTGCTAAAGCTTCCTCTTCTCAACCTGAAAAAGTAAAAGGATTATCACAGTCTGTAAAAGAGTTAAGGCAACCTGAGTCTGAATTGTTTGCCATATTTCTTGAAATAAGAAATGAGCTTTTAAAGCAACAGCAGAAAGAAAAAGCTGAAATACCTCCTGTTGAAGATCAAGAATGGGAAGATGAAGATGAACTTATACTTAGGCAAGCAGGTATTCTAAAAGACCCTAATATTCCAGACCTGTTAAATAAGGGGTTTAACATACATGAGATCCCCAGTTTTGAACAAAAGATCATGACAGGAAGGTCAGTTGGCACAGATAAAGAAAACTTGCAGAAAAATATTAAGCAGTACCAACAGCATATGAAACAGATGCAAGAGGTCAATGAGGGGCTGATGATGGCTAACAGGAAGCTTAAATAAAATCTTCAGGATGTCAATAACCATTGTCAAGAGCTGACAGCAGTATCTAAAGAGGTTCTAAAGAGAAAAGGAACCACTGACTTGCACTGTACAAAGTTGGAGAAAACAGTAAAGAACTTGCAGCAGGAAAACAAGGAGCTCATCAAGAAGATAGCTGACCTGGAGCAGGAGCAGAAGAAAGCTAAGAGGAAAGCTCAAGCATTAGATGGCATTGCTCTGCTAGCTGAGGCAGCAAAAGAGCTATGAGTCAGTTGTTCATTTAGTTTTTTGTTATCTCTTTTTGAGGAACATGTTAGTTAATTGTTTACTATTTTTAGAAAATAGCATCTTTTGTAATTTTGTAATTTTCACTTTACCTCATCGAGTGGATGGAAGACAGTTAGGGTTTTGGACTCCTAACTGATTTTGTAAAAAACACTATTTAGAGAGATTAGAAGGTCTTTGAGGAGGTTCTATTTTTGGGATAGCTTCAGGAGGTCTGCAGACTTGTCCATGAGTTCAGACTTGTTCATGAGTTAAGTATTATGACTCTTGTATGCATTTGATGATGAAATTATGAGATATATGACACTTTTCACCCTTCAATTCTGTGTTGGCTTCATTGTTCAGCTTGTTTAGTTGCTTAATTGATATACTCATTACTGGTTTATGTTTATATGCTGGTGATGCTTGTCTTTTATGAATGAACTTCAATACTGTGTTCTGTTGGATCTTGTTGAATGTATTATGCATCTTTGTCTTCTTTTGTTTATGATTTAGTTATTACTTTGCTCATGAGTGTATTCCCTGTCTTTCCCCAAAATTTTACAACCACTAAAACTTTTCAGAAACCCTAAACCTAGTTACTTTATTGATTTTATCTTGAGATTATGTTGGCTTGTTTCTCTGGCCTTGGAAACAATTTCTGGCACAAACAGGTTAGAGACATGTTCGGGCGTCGTTAAGCGTAGGAGCTGTCATTATTTTGTCCGCATTACATCCCGGGACTCGCGCGGTTCTTCCACATACCGTCGGTATATCAAACGGCCTTTCACATACCCTTGAGTTATATAGAAAGGTACTTCACGTACTCGATTGTATATCGAAAGGCCCCTTGTGTACGGTTATGCATTAGACAACACTACTACCGATTCGATCTCCCACGTACCTTGAGTATATCGGGAGACCCCACTAGGATACCCTATCCATCTGAGAAAATCCCTTTGGTCATCTTTCTTGGAGCCATACACTGAAAACAACATTTGGGGAGATTACTACGCACGTACCCTCGAGGTATATCGCGAGTGGCACCTTCTTGACAATGGTGAGAGACCTGACTTTTTGAACTCCTCCTATCATTTTAAGTGTGCTTGTTTTGACCTATAGCTTGTGTAGAGAAAAAAATTTGGTGTGTTTTCTAGATTTTCAGACCCTAGGTTAGATAGGAACTGTACAAACTGGCTGAGTTAAGATTGTCCAGAAGAGTACGAGGCTTCCCACCCGATTTTACTCCTACTTTAGGAGAAGATCCAATGGAAGCTATCAATTAAGGAGCTGCTACTACCTCCCAAGTGGGAGATAATGTGGTTGCAGAAAGTGGAGTACCATATTCTTCACACTTGCCTCCCTTGGTCCAACAACCTTCTCGAGGAAATACCTCATTCCATTCTCCCACAGAAGGTCATGTTGACGATACAACCCATATGGATTATGGTCCCAATGCTCCATTTTGGGATACCTCTATAGGACAGGCCATTGCCTCATTTGGCACCCGTTTAAACTCTTCTGAAGATGAAGAAGAATGTAGGAAATATTGTGCTGCCATTCTCCATGCACAGTAGATTGACAAGCAAATAGATGAACTATTAGGCCCGACACCATCACGTTCCACATCTTTTCCTGTGGGATATCGTTCACTTGTCGATTCTATGAGACCCATTGAACCGATTATAGATCGTGTAGTAACACCACGCAAACCAGGTCAAATTACCACCCCTATCACCTCTCATGTTATGTATGTTCCTAATCATGGATGACTCCATTCGGTTACGACTCTTTCCGTGAACTTTGACAGGCACAGCCGCGAAGTGGTACATTGAACTCCCACAACATTCGTTTGTGGATTTTGGCTCGTTGGCAACCGTGTTTCTTACACACTTTCAGCTCCCTATTCGTTATGAAACGGGCACTGATCTTTTAACTTCTATGTGACAGAACACCTCCACCAACATATCCAATCATATTCATGAGTGGAGAAGGAGAAGAAGGCTTATTAATGCCCCCATTCCGAATTAGTTATTAGCTGATTGGTTTACCAAATCCTTGTTGCCTCCTATTGCCCGAGATGTGGCTATAAGCAGTGTCGTTACTGAAGAGCAGGCTATTAGATGGGCTTAGTACTTAGACTTGGTTTATTCCCAGTCTGGAACTCTTTATGACCTAATTCCTCAAGCTCCTCGCCCCAGCACCGATCCCGCCAAGCCACCAACATAAGTACATGTTCATGGGATTGTTGGTTCAATCCAGTCCCCGTCTGTAGTGAAACCTGCCAAGCAACCCCAAACTGCCACCCCTACCCCTTCGACTCCTAAGGTTTCCACCGAGGTCAACTCTATTCAAAGTAATCAAACCTTGGGTAATAATAAAAAGAAAGGTAAAAATAGAAATAAAAAACCTGGAAACCAACAGGAGACTCCAAGACCAACCAACAGTGATAACAATAAAGGGAAAAGGAAGGAAAATATCCATGTCTGCTATGCGGGGGTGACCATTTTTCAAAGGAGTTTCCTTGTCAGGACGAAATCTCCCAGTTTCTGAAGTCCAATCCCGCACCTGCAGTACTTACGGATCCTTTTCCCTCTCAACAACAACTGATAGACCACATGTCTAATCAGGGTAACTCTAGTTTGTCAGAGGAAATTTGTATGATGTCCTCAGATACCATCAATCCGCAAACTCGAAGTCAGAATTATGACAAACCCACAGATAAGAAAGAAGATCACTCTTCTTCAAGGAAAACTCCCTCTACTAGTTCTCTGGAACCCTCGTCTATTGTCCCCTTAACTATCGAGAATCCTACTCTCGACATGATTTTACGTCCACCTAAGAGTACTCTTCGGAAGGCTATCTTTAATCCTAATGCCTGATCTGCTTAATTTTATAATGTGGTTGAAGTTCTCGCTCAGGCACCTTGTACGATGTCCACCTTAGAAGTACTCCAAAGTTTCCCTACACAGCTCAAAAACTTGTTGACAGCATTAGGATCTTGTTGCAGCTGCAACGTTTTCCCAAATTTCTAAAAATTTTGGACCCTCCTATTAATTTTATCTTGCTTGGATTTTCTTTTAATTGATGGACTCTGTTGTTTTCTGCTAAAAATTTGGATCCTGTGAGGTTGAATTAAAGAAGTTGAATGACTATCTTTTGTTTGACTTGGTTTCAAGTTTTGGTTTTTCACCATCGGAAGTTTATTGGACAATGAAGTGGGGTCGTAGTCATCTATGCAGCCGTCGTTACGGAAGCTTACTTATGAACGCCCCCGATGGACAGTCATGTTTTTGTCGATAGTTTTATTCAATTTGTTTTGTTTTAAAAGCTTTTGACTATCGGTGTTTTTCGTCTCATCACCGTCAACGCATAATTCCTTTATGTTTCCACCGTTTTGAATGGCAGATTGCAAGCACGCCGACGGAAGCCCTTATTTTTGCTGATCTTGTGAGGTTTTTGATTTTGCTCTTTTTCACTGGATTAGTCATTGGTTGTTTTGATCGCTGATGTTCGCGGTTGCCCCGGAGTTCGTAGTCTATTTCATTCCCACCATTGCGGCTCCGGAGCGAACTAACTTTCAAACATGTTGTTTTCCGTTCGTCGATAGTTTGTTTTATTTTTGCTGATGGTTCCTTTGATTTTCGCCAATGGTTTGTTCTGGTTTTCCCCGATGTTTACTGGTTTGCGGAACTTTTTAGTCCATGCGACTTTCACCATTGCAGCTCCTATTTGAACGAGTCATCTGACGCTATAGTGGTTCTGAGGTCCGATGTTGCAAGATTTAGTGTTTTATTTCGTCGTTTTTATTGTGTCGTGGAACCCCTAGTATGTCTATTGCTCGCCATTGCGGCTCCTCTTTGGATTAACCGCCTGATGCCTTAGTTTTTCCGTTGTCCGATAGAAACGTTTTCCCGCCGACTGTTTTTTCACCGAGGTCTATATACATGGGACGTGTTATTATTTTTATTGTTTATCTTTGTGAACTCGGGCTTAATCTGTCCCTGTCGAGTTCAACTTTGCGCCCGTGCCTAGCTTTCGGGATCTCATTCGTGGGAGGTGTTTCCGTGGAGATTTCAGATTTCCTTGTCGACTGCACAGCTCATCTTCCAGGTAGGCCAACCGTGGTTTCCCCTTTCTTTTGAGTTTATGAGTCATTTTGGGACCTAGGGTTTGTCCTCTGGTTAGAGTTTCCCACCGTTAGGTAGTTGGTCGTTTGAAGAGGAGTGTGTATCCTTACGACGTGAGGTAGCAGTCAGTTTCACAGCATTTAAGGTGGGGAGCCTGTTTTTAGAGCCGTTATGAAGATTTGAACCCAGTCTAAAGGTTTCGGTAGCTGGAGCAAATAGGAGTTACGTTGTCTACACGGGTTTTTGTGGGTTTGTCTATGGTCGTCCGGGGGAGGGGGGAAGTTTTAGTTTCTTTCCATCATAGGAATTTGCCCTATTTTTTTTGAACATCGAAGGGTTTTGTTTCATGCATTTCATTTACTGTATGGGGATGTTTCGATTTGGGTGAGAAATTGGATTGCATTTTGGTTTAAATGATGTATTGTCAATCGCGGTTATGTTTTAGTTGCAAACAGACTTAGAATTTTTCAGACCTAGATTGCAAAAGATTTTGCTTGTATTCTCGATTGCACATTATTTTCTGATAGCTTAGTTGTTGATAATATGGAAGAGGTAAATGTTTTATACAAGTTTTCTTCATTCTTAGAACACTGATTGAAAAGATCCAATAGCCTAAAAGCATGTCTTGTTCTATGGCAGGGAAACTTATTCAAAGGCGACATGTCTAAAACGCAAAAGAAGAAGGCCCCTATTGTTGAAGGAGAACCTGATCTGGAAATTGTTACAAAGGTAGAATATATGTACGAAGACACCAGAGCTACCACCGGGGTAGAGCCTTATTACAAGTGGGGTGAGATTTATCAGATGATTTCAAATCAGAATGTGCCCGATGCTAGATTTAAAGAGTTGACCATATACGCCAACATTGAGAAGTATGCTCTGATGAAGATAGCCACTAGACCTGAGTTGTTTTCATGTTCTGAGGTGATTGGATGGATTCTGCCTAGGGAAGATGTGACAACTATGATTTTAGCCAATACTACCAAACAAGAATATGCTGCCTACAGTCCTGGTTATGTCTCATTGGCATATCACCTACCCTAACTGAAGATTGGTTGAAAGAAATAAACTTGGACCTGGTTGAAACAGTGAAGAGGATGATGATACCTGGGAAGAACTTTCAAACTAGGCCATCAGGAGAGTATGACATAGCCACTCTCAGGACTCCTTATAGATTTATAGCATTGATGGTGAACAGAGTTTTTGGTAGATCCCATGGTAAGAGTTTCAAGTTGGGTTGGGTTCCCATTATTTTCTATGTGGCCACCC
This sequence comes from Pseudotsuga menziesii, assembly GCA_001517045.1. NCBI lineage: Eukaryota > Viridiplantae > Streptophyta > Pinopsida > Pinales > Pinaceae > Pseudotsuga > Pseudotsuga menziesii. Next base: position 694,732 of record LPNX011092789.1, on the reverse strand, counting down.
AGGGGATTGTATTCAACTGGGCTAATATTGTCTCCAATAGCCTCTCAACTTGTATATCTTCAGCTCTAGGAGGGGTGTCTTAGAAGAAGTCTGAGTTCTATATGAGCTCCATCTTAATAGACTGTATATTGTGTACCCAGCCATTTCCAGCCTTAAGATGTATCTGGGACAGGGACAGAACCCCTGTGTACACTGCATACAAAATATGTTGGGCACACAAGTATTACAGCCACTAAAAAGAGATATCTGAACATTTTATTATGCCTTTTTACACTTTGATCTTCCTAACATAATGCAATTGTATGTCTGAGGAGGCATTTAAATTCATCGAGGAGCATGCAAATTATTATTTGACTAAAGAGGGGATGTACATTAGGAGGTATGGTTACTCTACGGCACCTTCTTTGCTCCCCAAATATGCCACTGATTATGTGGTGCATAAAGAAGCAGTCAAGCAAGTTTACCTAGATGGTGTAGGAATCTTCCTGTTTGAACACAAGAAGGCAACCTATCCTACCATACCTTTCAGGCCGGGAAGCTATAAATTTTCAAATGTTAAACTAACTACTGAATTTGTACAAGAATTGGAGCACTTTAATTTTGGGGAGATGAAATTCCACTGAAATGACTCCCAAAAGAAAGTTGCAGAACATTGCAAAGAGGCAAATGTTCACTCTCAATATACAAACTTCTAGGACAAAGATGAAAAAATCTTCAAGAATGCAAGGAATATGACTACATTGAAGAGAAGATTTAAACACAAGATCACCAATAAGGGTGGTAAGGGCCAAAACGCACAGAAGAAAGCTGAAGAGGAGGAGGCCAGGAAAAGATAAGAGGATGCTAGGAGACTAGCACATGAGGCTAAGAGTTGGCTTAAGAATGAAAAAGAAGAAAGAAAGAAAGCTGAAAAGGAAGTAGCAAAGAATGCAGAGGAAGCTGCAAAGAAAACAAAAGAAGAAAGAAGATGAAGAGATGAAGAATAAACAAAACGAAACTGAAGGTCTGAGGTTGATAGGATCTACAAAAGACTAGAAAATGTCTGACCCAATGGACACTCAAGAAGTACAGGATCATACAGATTAGGGGTTGGGATATGATAATCTTGATTCCTAAGATCCTGCTACAGCTTCTGGCAGCAATATAGGACAAGTTGTTTTTTCTAAATTGAATCTGACACCTTTCGTGCAAAAGAAAGGACAAGAAGTCCCAGATTTTTGCACCATCTTCTATGACAAGGAGAGAAAGACGATTGTCAAGAGAACTAAGAAAAGAGTTGAAACAGGAGGACAATCAAGAATAATGATTAATAATAAGACATTGGTGCATGGGACAGATGCATATCCATGATTGACAACCAGAGCAGGAGTGGAATTAACCCAAGCCACTAAAGACAATGTGGATAGACTGATGACAGACCTTGAGAAATGAAGGAAAATTGCTGCACAATTAAAGGACACTTTGAAAAGGGAGAGGGATGAAGGTAACAAATTAAAAAGAAAATTTTAGGACATGTAAAATGAAGTGAAGACTTCAAAGGCAGAGCTCCAGACTCTGCAAGCAAGTAATATTACTTTAGAAGTTGTGGTAGAGAAGAATGCTCAGAATAGTTTGGCAGAACTATGGAGGTTACAGCAGGAGTATCAGGTGCTGAAGACAGAAAAGGATGACCTCCAAACAACATATGAAACTCTTAGTACATGAAAGGATCAGCTGCAGAGCAAAGTTGTGCAGTTGGAGGCACAGAGGGCCACCATGGAAGAGAAAGAAAAGCAATTTCAGGTGCAGGCAGGAGGTTTTGAAAGACAGATTGCTTCATTAACAGCATCACTAAAGGATGCCAGTAAACAGAAAGTTGATATCCATCCTCTAAAGGAGCATGTCCAAGCTCAAAGAAGAAGAATTCACCAGCTGCAGGTGTCTATTGAAGAGGAAAGATGTAAAATCTTGCAGATAGATAATAGATTGAAGGAAATTTTGGAGACTACCTCATATTTGGTAGATAGGTCTCAGGATATTTTGGATGTCCTGACTGGAAGAATAGTAAGGATAGAAACCAATGAATAAATCCCTGCAGATTTACCATCCAAAGATCAATATAGCTTAAAGCAAGACTATGATTTGTTAGAGTTTTCAATAAACACTGCAGAGGAGTTCAAGAAGGCTGTGAAGAAAACAAGAGGAGCTTGTACTGAATATTGTAGAAGGTTGTTGATCACCTACAATAGATGCCATGTTGATGTAGGACAAATACTAGAGGCATTACCAGAGCATGAGCTTTTCACCAAAATGCTACAGAGCAGGTATCAGGAGGATGAGCAAAAGATACAACAAGTCAAGGACTTGGATGAGCAGATCCTAAAAGATGCAGTAGCTCATGCAGCAGTCATCATTCATTTACTTGAGGATCAACTGCGTTTGAGCCCATCCAGAATAGAGGTGGTTAAAAATCAGGTTGCAAAGTATGAGATCAACATTCGTTTTCTTGAACCTTCAGAATTTGAGAACATAGCAACGGAATCCCAAGCGTGGGAAAAGTTATTTAATGATCAAGCGGGGCCCTCTTCATAGAAGTGCTCTATTAAATTTTGTTTTAAATGTAATATGTTGTATAATTGATGAGCGCTCACTATAGGACAAAATTTGGGAGTTGAAACATTGGGGAAGCCTAAGAGTCATTTGGGGGCAGCCCAAAAGTTCTTCTTACAACATTTTTGTATAAGTATAGGAGAGTTTGATAAGGAAAAGGAATTTTTCCCAGTTACACTTGTGAGAACATGTTGTAAGAAGAACTATTTCCTTTTGCAATAGATAATTACAATTTTGCCTGTTGGAGAAAGCTTTGGTGGAATGTTCAAATGCTGTGTAACGGATGTTGTTGAAGGGGAACTATTTCATTTTCAGATTTTGTCCATTAACTGTGAGATCGTTCTAACTTGTTGAACCTATGTTTTTGTATGAATGCTCTCTAGTTTATTTTATGGAATTTCCACTATGAGTAATGAATGCTTTTCATAAACAATGAGCTATCTTGTTGTTCATCTATCTATTCATGTTTATGTGTTTTGAAATAAAGAACAGCTACCTGTGATTTTTCTTAATGCATGAACAGTAATACATTACTCATTAATTGATAATCTCGCTCCCTAGGGACAGTTTAGTCAGGTTAGTTTCCGTTTTATTGCTGTATGAGATTTAGATGCGAGAGAGTTAAGATGAGAGGTAAGAACCTGCACATCAAATTGTGACCACTCCTCGTATTCTCTATCAATATGCATTATTAGATAGGCACTTACATATCATACTAAAAAACTAAAATATACACGGTGGACTGGGCCGTAACCGGTAAATCCCTTTATTTTGGTTACTTGACCTACGGTAGCCGGACCGCAAACCATACGGATTCCCCATACCAAACAGTAACGGGCTAGTTGGGAACATTTAATGGGGAGAATCCCTTCCTATTTTTGCCTGCGATTTTCCAGGCCTCAACAGTTTTTGGCGCTAGAAGGAGGGCCGCCAGTGCATGGTTGGCCGAGGAAACCCATTTCCTCGAAGTTACTCCACCAATGATAATTTTGAAAGCAGTTCATTTCCCAATCTGATTCCTGAAGAGAAAGGTAAATCACATTTGTATTCTATAAACAACGAAGTAGTTAATGATCTGAGAAGACATACTAGGGAATATGTGAAAAGTATAGAAGTATTACTGATTATCCCTGATTTACCCAGAAGAGAGTATAAGAAAAAATACCGTCCTATATTGGAAGACTTAGTTTTGGTTGGATATTTGGAAGAATTGGTAGAAACAACCTTGCAGGAAGTTGTTCAGCCTTTGAATCAAGTGGGCCCAAACACACCTTACGGTTCACCTGTTAATAATCCTGTTCATTCACCACCTCACTCTCCACCCAGACTCATGGCAGACGTAAACGCTAACCAGCCACCTAACCCACCAAATCCACCACCTGCTTGGAAATCCAGATCACCTTTAAACCTAACACCTCCTTTGCATGACTTACCTCAGGATTTTGAGAAAATGCTGCCCAAATTTGACCCAAGTGAAAAGATTTTAGTAGATGATCACTGGCAAATTTTCTACTTGGCCATAGAAGGACTAAAGGCTGGAGAACATGAAGATGTAGTCTGCAGACTTTTTCCACATACACTGAAAGGAGCAGCAGCCTCATGGTATTTTGGTCTGCCTACAAACTCAATCCCAGACTGGAATACTTTTGAAAGGATATTCAGAAGAAAATATGTAGCCCAGAAGACTCATGCAACTCTCATGAAAAGACTGTGCGCTTTAAATAAAGAAAGAAAAGAAAAGGTGCATAGTTTTACCCAAAGGTTTGTTGCTTATTTTAAGAATTTCTCTGCAACTGATAATCCCTCTAATAAATTTCTGATTGAGTATTGTACTTCAGCTTTGGGGCCTGACTTGGCCATGTTTGCAAAGGCTCAAATTAAACCTACATTATCAAAGACTTATGAAGAGGCTGAGAGAGTAGAAGCTGAAAAACAAAGCATAGAAGATTAACCTGAGCAGTCAGGAGAGAAAACTTTTGGGAAGAAAGCCTTATTACTGTCTAATCCTAAAAAGGATCAATCACATGATTTTGAAGGAATGTTAAAGATGATACAGAAAATTTCTAATAGAATAATAGATTTGGAAAAGTAAAAGGAAGCTCAGAAAGCATATAATCCTTACTACAAGAGAAGAGAGGATAACAATCAGTCTAAACCTCCTCCACATAGTCCTGCATCAATGAACTTAACTGAGGTAGGTATGGATAACTTTTGCACTTTCCACCGGCAGCCCCATTCTGAAAAAAAAAATTGTCCTCAATGGATAAATTCAATGACATTAGTGATGAATCAGCTGCTGGATTCCAAATTAACAGAGGCTAATGATGAAGAAGAAAAGGGTGGTAAATCCACATTAAAACAAGAGAATGATGCTTTGGTATTATGGGATTGTGTCTCGCTTTTTGATACATAAGAAGGTACTCTAAAACATGAGGAGATATCGGAAACAACTGTGACAATAAGAAGTCAGGATTTGGTGAATAAAGATAATTCAATACTCCCAAAGATCAAGAAATTGCAAGAGAATGTAAATAAACTACAGAAGAACAACACAGATGATAAAATTCCTGAACTTACTATTAGCAGTCAAGATCCGAAACAAGTCAACATGTCTGCTAAGCCTATTGAATACAAAGTGGGTAATGTCAAGGAAAATCTCAAAACACTTGAAGTACCAGAGGAAGAGCTTCCCACAAACAACCAACCTATAGAAGAAATTGTTGAAGCAAGTGTGGGAGGTAAGACTAGGTTTAAAGCCCCATCATTCCTCCTGACTTTGGAGATTTTAAACCATAATGTGCACAATTGTTTGGTAGACTCAGGATCATCAGTAAATGTTATGCCACTTTCAGTTTGCAAAAAGATTAATGGACAGCCTAAACCTACTACCTGGGAGGTTACTCAGTTAGACAGGACCAATGTGAAAGTAATCGGGGAGATGGAGGATGTCCTGATTCATTTATCTGCAAATGAAAAGATATGTTAGTATATTGATATTGTAGTAGCAGACATACCTGATGGTTATGGACTGATTTTGAATCGAGACTAATCAGCAAGACTAAATGGGTATTTTGCTTCAAATTGGTCACATTTGTGGTTGCCTCATAAGGGAAGCCCAAATCATATTAAAATATTAAGAGAGCCCTACATGAAACATAATGTCACACAATTGGAAGATAAAAATGAATTAGTGAATTCTGTCTTGGGAAATTATCTAATTGAACTTGAACTGGGAAACTTTGCATCAGAAGAAGCCAGGAACATATTAGACACCCAACCCGATCTCTTTCAATGTTCATGGGCTGATAAGATTGATTATAAAATAGCAGATGTAGTTTTTGTTTCAAGAACAGAAGAATTAGATAATGGTTAGGTCTTTCTCATTTTTTGGTCAAGCCTAACCCCTTATCTTACAAGTTGCAAGGTTTATAGGGGTGGGCAAAGAATTGACCAGTTAGTGGTTTAGTTCTCAAATTTTTATTTTTCTTGATTATCTTGTACATAAATAAATTGATTTGGTTGTTTATTTTTGGTTTACTTTATTTCAATTTTCTCTTAGTTAAATTTTGTTTGATTTCAATAAAAAGAAGCAAGCTTTTGGTTGCATGGAGAGCATCAGAATTCTGGATTAATTAAAATCCTTGATTATAATACTATGTACTATTGTTTTATCTGAAAGAATTTCTTCTAGTTTAAACAGTTTTCCTAAATGATTGTGAACACGTTGAAGTCCTACTTAATTTTTGTAAAATAAATGAAGATCAAACGGTCTGGAATACTATTTCGAGGCTCCATCCATCTCACAATTAAAAATGTCCTAGGGGGTGACAGCAAAAGACCCACAGAAAGGAAGCAAGGTAAATAGTATATTATATATAAATGATCCCATGCCAAGAATTGAAAGCCAAAAGGCTAATAAGAGTCAAAACTCCTAAGAAAGCAATATGTATCAAAACAAAGTACTGAATCATATGAGTACAGGGTTGCCAAAAGTTCTTCTCCGTCCGTGAGCTAAAAATTAAATACATCTCTCACACAAAAGGACACTATGGATAGAGGAGCCTGAATAAAAAATTCAGAAAGAAAGGCATGAGGAGGACTCAAAAGGACAAAAAATTCCAAAAGGACAAAAAAGTGCAAAATGGCATGGGAATGAGGAACAAATGAATATTTATGTTTACCATATGTTACAATCATGTGGTGTCCAAGCTGGAAGCTACCCGAAGACAGAGGTAATAAATGAAACTCATATACCTGGCCTCTAAAGAGTTATCTTGAATTTGAAATCTTGGTTTCCATTTTCCTAATTGGACTATCATCAATGATTAAAAGTACATATGGTTGCCATTTGGGAAATCTAGACATCTAGAAGAATTCAACATGTTGGCTTTATTGTTAAACAGTCTATTACTTAAGGAGGAAATTGTCCAGAGATCTGGGTTCACCAGGTAGTCGCCAATTGTTGCAGCTGCAACGTTTTCCCAAATTTCTAAAAAAATTGGACCCTCCTTATAATTTTATCTTGCCTGGAATTGCTTTTGATTGATGGATTCTGTTGTTTTCTGCTACAAATTTGGATCCTGTGAGGTTGAATTAAAGAAGCTGAATTACTATCTTTTGTTTGACTTGGTTTGAAGTTTTGGTTTTTCGTCATCGGAAGTTTATTGGACTGTGAAGCGGGATCGTAGTCATCTATGCAGCCGTTGTTGCAGAAGCTTACTTATGAACGACCCCAATGGACAGTCATTTTTTTGCCGATAGTTTTATTCCCTTTGTTTTGTTTTAAAAGCTTTTGACTATCGGTGTTTTTTGTCTCATCACCGTCGAAGCATAAGTCCTTTGTATTGCCGCCGTTTCGGATGGTAGATTGCAAGCACGCCGACGGAAGCCCTTATTTTTACCGATCCCGTGGGGTTTTTTATTTTTCTCTTTTTCACTGGATTAGTCTTTGGTTGTTCTGATTGTCGATGTTCTCGGTTTCCACAGAGTCCATAGTCTATTTGATTCCCACCATTGCGGCTCTGGAGCGAACTAACTTTCAGACATGTTGTTTTTCATTTGTCGATAGTTTGTTTTATTTTTGCCGATGGTTCCTTTGATTTTCGCCAATGGTTTGTTCTGGTTTTCCCCGATGTTTACTGGTCTGTGGAACTTTTTAGTCCATGTGACTTTCGTCGTTGTGGCTCCTATTTGAACTAGTCATCCGATGCTATAGTGGTTTCGAGGTCTAATGCTACAAGATTTAGTGTTTTATTTCATCATTTTTATTGTGCCGCGGAGCCCCTAGTATGTTCGTCACCCGTCGTTGCAGCTCCTCTTTGGATTAACCACCCGATGCCTTAGTTTTTCCGCTGTCCAATAGAAATGTTTTCCCGCCGACTGTTTTTTCACCGAGGTCTATCTATATGGGACAGGTTATTATTTTTATTGTTTATCTTTGTGAACGAGTGCTTACTCTATCCCTGTCGAGTTGAACTGTGTGTCCGTGCCTAGCTGTCGGGATCTCGTTCGCGGGAGGCATTTCCATGGAGATTTTGGATTTCCTTGTTGACTGCACAGCTCATCTGCCAGGTAGGCGAACAGTGGTTTCCCCTTTCTTTTGAGTTTATGAATCATTTTGGGACCTAGGGTTTGTCCTCTGGTTAGAGTTTCCTGCCATTTGGTAGTTGGTCATCTAAAGAGGAGTGTGTATCCTTACGGCGTGAGGTAGTAGTCAGTTTCACAGCATTTACGGTGGGGAGTTTGTTTTCTTGAGCCTGTTTTTTGAGCCGTTATGAAGATTTGAACTCGATCTGAAGCTTTCAGTAGCTGGTGCAGGCAAGCGTTACGCTATCTGCACGGGTTTTTATGGGTTTGTCTATGGTCGTCCGGGGGAGGGGGGAAGTTTCAGTTTCTTTTCATCATAGACATTTGCCCTATTTTTTCTAAACGTCGGAGGGTTTTGTTTCGCGCGTTTCATTTACTGTATGAGGATGTTTCGATTTGGGAGAGAAATTGGATTGCATTTTAGTTTAAATGATGTATTGTCAATCACGGTTATGTTTTAGTTGCAGACGGACTTAGAATTTTTCAGACCTAGATTGCAAAAGATTTGCTTGTTATTCTCGATTACGCATTATTTTTTAGATAGCTTAGCTGTTGAGAATATGGAAGAGGTAAATGTTTTATACAAGTTTTCTTCATTCTTAGAACACTGATTGAAAAGCTCCAATAGCCTAAAAGCATGTCTTGTTCTGTGGCAGGGCAACTTCTTCAAAGGCGACATGTCTAAAAGGAAAAAGAAGAAGGCCCCTATTGTTGAAGGAGAACCTGATGTGGAAATCATTACAAATGTAGAATATATCTACGAATACACTAGAGCTACCACTGGGGTAGAGCCTAATTACAAGTGGGGTGAGATTTATCGGATGATTTCAAATCAGAATGTGCCCGATGCTGGATTTGAAGAGTTGACCATATACGCCAACATTGAGAAGTCTGCTTTGATGAAGATAGCCACTGGACCTGAGTTGTTCCCATGTTCTGAGGTGATTGGATGGATTATCCCTAGGGCAGATGTGACAAATATGATTTTAGCCAATACTGCCAAATATGGATATGTTGCCTACAGTCCTAGTTATGTCTCATTGGGATATCACCTACCCTAATTGAAGATTGGTTGAAACAGTGAAGAGGATGATGATACCTAGGAATAACTTTCGAACCAAGCCATCAGGAGAGTATGACACAACCACTCTCAGGACTCCTTATAGATTTATAGCATTGATGCTGAACAGATTTTTTGGGAGAGCCCATGGTAAGAGTTTCAAGTTGGGTTGGGTTCCCATTATTTTCTATGTGGCCACCCAGGGGACTGTATTCAACTGGGCTAATATTGTCTCCAATATCCTCTCAGCTTGTATATCTTCAGCTCTGGGAGGGATGTCTCTGAAGAAGTATGAGTTCTATATGAGCTCCATCTTAATAGACTGTATATTGTGTACCCAGCCATTTCCAGCCTTAAGATGTATCTGGGACAGGGACAGAACACCTGTGTACACTGCATACAAAATATTTTGGGCACACAAGTATTACAGCCACTATAAATAGATATGTGAACATTTTATTATGCCTTTGTACACTTTGATCTTCCTAACAGAATGCAATTGTATGTCTGAGGAGGCATTTAAATTCATCGAGGAGCATGCAAATTATTATTTGACTGAAGAGGGGATGTACATTAGGATGTATCGTTGCTCTAGGGCACCTTCTTTGCTCCCCAAGTATGCCACTGATTATGTGGTGCATAAAGAAGCAGTCAAGCAAGTTTACCTAGATGGTGTAGGAAGCTTCCTATTTGAACGCAAGAAGGAAGCCTATCCTTCCATACCTTTCAGGCTGGGAAGCTACAAATTTTCAAAGGTTAAACTAACTGTTGAATTTGTACAATAATTGGAGCACTTTCATTTTGGGGAGATGAACTTCCACAAAAATGACTCCCAAAAGAAAGTTGTAGAACATTGCAAAGAGGCAAATGTTCACTTTGAATATACAAACTTCTGGGACAAAGATGAAGAAATCTTCAGGAATGCAAGGAATATGACTGCATTGAAGAGAAGATTTAAATAGAAGATCGCCATTAAGGGCGGTAAGGGCCAAACCGCGCAGAATAAATTTGAAGAGGAGGAGGCCAGGAAAAGAGAAGAGGATGCTAAGAGACTAGCACAAGAGGCTGAGAGTTGGCTTAAGAATGAAGAAGAAGAAAGAAAGAAAGCTGCATAGGAAGCAGCAAAGACTGCAGAGGAAGCTGCAAAGAATACAAAAGAAGAAAGAAAGAAGAAAGAAGATGAAGAGATGAAGAAGAAAAAAAAGGAAAGTGAAGGTCTTAGGCTGACATGATCTACAATAGACCAGCAAACTTCTAACCCAACGGACACTCAAGAAGTACAGGTTCATACGGATCAGGGGCAGGGACAAGATAATCATGATTTCTAGGAGCCTGCTACAGCTTCTAGCGACAATATAGGACAAGTTGTTTTTTCTGAATTGAATCTGATACCTTTTGTGCAAAATAAAAGAGAAGAAGTCCCAGATTTTAGCACCATCTTCTATGACAAGGAGAGAAAGAGGATTTTCAAGAGAACTGAGAAAAGAGTCGAAACAGGAGGACAATCAGGAATAATGATTACTGATAAGACATTGGTGCATGGGATAGATGCAGATCCACGATTGACAACCAGAGCGGGAGTGGCATTAACCCAGGCCACTGAAGAAAATGTGGATAGACTGATGACAGACCTTGAGCAATCAAGGAAAATTGCTACACAATTAAAGGACACTCTGAAAATGGAGAGGGATGAAGGCACGATGAAGGTAACAAGTTAAAAAGAAAATTTGAGGACATGCAAAATGAAGTGAAGAATTCAAAGGCAAAGCTCTAGACTCTGCAGGCAAGTAAGATGACTTTAGAAGTTGCGGTAGAGAAGAATGCTCAGAACAGTTTGGCAGAACTATGGAGGTTACAGCAGGAGTATCAAGTGCTGAAGACAGAAAAGGATGACCTCAAAACATCATATGAAACTCTTAGTGCAGAAAAGGACAAGCTGCAGAGCAAAGTTGTGGAGCTGGAGGCACAGAGGGCCACCATGGAAGAGAAAGAAAAGCAATTTCGGGTGCAGGCAGCAGGTTTTGAAAGATAGATTGCTTCATTAACAGCATCACTGAAGGATGCCAGTGAACAGCAAGCTGATTTCCAACCTCTAAAGGAGCATGTCCAAGATCAAAGAAGAAGAATTCACCAGCTGCAGGTGTCTATTGAACAGGAAATATGTAAAATCTTGCAGATAGATAATAGAATGGAGGAAATTTTGGAGACTACCTCATATTTTGTAGATAGGCCTCAAGATATTTTGGAAGTCCTGGCTGGAAGAATAGTAAGGATAGAAACCAATGAAGAAATACCTGCAGATTTACCAGCCAAAGATCAAGATAGCTTAAAGCAGGACTATGATTTGTTAGAGTTTGCAATAAACACTGCAGAGGAGTTCAAGAAGGCTGTGAAGAAAACAAGAGGAGCTTGTACTGAATATTGCAGAAGGGTGCTGATCACCTACAATAGATGCTAGGTTGTTGTAGAACAAATACTAGAGGCATTACCAGAGCATGAGCTATTCACCAAAATGCTACAGAGTAGGTATTAGGAGGATGACCAGAAGATACAACAAGTCAAGGACTTGGATGAGCAGATCCTGAAAGATGCAGTAGCTCATGCAGCAGTCAGCATTCATTTACTTGAGGATCAGCTTCATTTGAGCCCATCTAGAATAGAGGTGGTTAAAAATCAGGCTACAAAGTATGAGATCAACATCCGTTTTCTTGAACCTTCATAATTTGAGAACATAGCAGCGGAAGCCCAAGCGTGGAAAAAGTTCTTTAATGATCAAGCGGGGCCCTCTTCATAGAAGTGCTCTATTAAATTTTGTTTTAAATGTAATATGTTGTATAATTGATGAGCACTCACTATAGGACAAAATTTGGGATTTGAAACGTTGGGGAAGCCCAAGAGTCATTTACGGGCAGCCCAAAAGTTTTGCTTTTTGCATAAGTATAGGAGAGTTTGATAAGGAAAAGGACTTTTTCCTAGTTAGACTTGTGAGAACATGTTGTAAGAAGAACTATTTCCTTTTGCAATAGATAATTACAATTTTTCCTGTTGGAGAAAGCTTTGGTGGAATGTTCAAATGTTGTGCAATGGATGTTGTTGAAAGGGAACTATTTCATTTTCAGCTTTTGTCCATTAACTGTGAGATCGTTCTAACTTGTTGAACCTATGTTCTTGTATGAATTCTCTCTAGTTTATTTTATGGAATTTTCACTATGAGTAATGAATGTTTTTCATAAACAATGAGCTATCTTGTTGTTCATCTATCTATTCATGTTTATGTGTTTTGAAATAAAGAACAGCTACTTGTGATTTTTCTTAATGCATGAACAGTAATACATTACTCATTAAATAATAATCTCGCTCCCTAGGGACAGTTTAGTTAGGTTAGTTTTAGTTTTCTTGTTGTGTGAGATTTAGATGCGAGAGAGTTAAGACGAGAGGTAAGAACCTACGCATCACATTGTGACCGCTCCTCGTATTCTCTATCAATTTGCTTTCTTAGATAGGCACTTGCATATAATACTAAAAAACGAAAAAACTAAAATATACACGGTGGACCGGGCCGTAATCGGTAAAACCCTTTATTTTGGTTACTTGACCTACGGTAGCCGGACCGCAAACCGGACGGATTCCCCATACCAAACAGTAACGGGCTAGTTGGGAATGCTTACTGGGGAGAATCCCTTGCTGTTGTTGCCTGCGATTTTCCAGACCTCAACAGAGCTTTAGACCCGGATAACACTAACTGGATTCATTTCAATGTTGAGAACTATAAGCCTAGATTACCGCATAAACTTGTGTTTCAGATCATTACGAAAGTAGTGGGAAAGAAATTTTTTCGAACGGTACTAGATGAAGGAGCTTCAACCTCAGTTTTTCCTCTGACTTATTAGAAGGCTCTCGGCTCTCCCGAGCTTGTAACATCACCTACGACCCTCAAGGACTTTGACGGATGGGGTTTCCAACCCCATGGTCTCATATCAGCCCTAGCGGTCGAGCTGGGGGGAAAAACCATTTCCATTCAAGTAGAAGTGGTAGATGCCCCTTTAGATTACAACCTCTTTCTAAGAAGAAATTGGTTCTATGCCATGACTGTTGTCACCTCAACAGTATTTCAAACAGTCCAATTTCCGTATCTAGGAAGAATTGTTACCATTAATCAGCTTGATTTTTGTACGCCGGATGTTACTACCTCCATGGCTAATAACATCCCCATGCTAGGCCAGTAATGTCCTCCTTACCAGTCGATTGGGGTAGGCATGTTGAAGGATTCATCCCTTATGGAGATTTTTCCATCCACTCCTCCTAGCACAGAGACCGCGACAGTCCATATGATCACCTCATTTGATTATGAGCCTAAGGGTAAAAAAGTTGTTAAGTCCACCTCGTTGAGTCCACATGAAGCTATGTATGACAAAATTCAAACCTTTTCCAATGATCACACGGATGATCTTCATCTAGTGGCTTCGGATCCTTACCATTTATCGTACTGGTTAGAACCTTCTCTTCCTGTTCTAGATTATCTCTCTAAGAATTTTCCTTCCGATGAGTCCATTATGGAGATCATGAATACGAATGAGCCCATTTGGGAGGATCACCATCATAGATCCATGTTCCTCCCCAACACCAGTTCGGTTAGCCATGATTTTACATCCTTGTTTCCTACTGATATTGTCAACGTACCCCAAAGTCCTATATTGTTGTAAGATACAGATTCTGAAGGAAACCTTTGCAACATTACTCAGACGAATCCGATTGACATATCAGCGAAGCCTGATACTATCGAGCACGTTCATGTTGGGAAGAACTACTCAATAGACGAATCTGAAGCATACAAAGCACTTTTTAAAGAATTACATGATATTTTTTCCTGGTCCTATGAAGAGATGTCGGGGATTGACCCATCCATTGTGGTCCATGAGATTAAAACCTATCGCATGGCTAAACCTGTTACGAAAAAACTAAGGCAAGTCCATCCTCGAAAGGCCACAGCTATTAAAGCTGAAATTGAGAAAACTTCTCAAAGTTGGGTTTATTTATCCTGTACCCCTGACAGAATGGGTATCGAACGTTGTCCCTATCAATAAAAAGTAGGGTACCATTAGAATCTGTATCGACTTTAGGGATTTAAATAAATCTTGTCCCAATGACAACTTTCCTACCCCGCACATCGATCAGATTATCGACAACTGTGCTGGAAGTGTCATTTTTTCATTCATAGATGGATTCTCTGGCTATAATCAGATTGAGATAGTACCCTCCGATCAGCATAAGACGGAATTCATTTTCCCATGGGGAACCTTTGCATATAAGAAGTTACCTTTTCGCTTGAAAAATGTTGAAGCCACGTTCTAGTGTGCGATGTCCTATGCGTTTCACGATATTAAACATATTGTTGAACCGTACCTTGATGACCTCCCTACTCATTCACAGCGACAAGAGGACCACCCTGGTCATCTTAGAGACATATTCCTAAGATGTCATCATTATAATATATGGCTCAATCCCCATAAATGTGTTTTTTGCATTGAAACGGGACGTCTGCTAGGCTTTGTGGTATCCAAATATGGAATTCGAATCGATCCTTTGAATATTGTTGCTATTTTAGATCTACCAACCCCAACTAATCTCCTTGAACTCCAAAGTTTGCAAGGGAATGCAAACTTTCTCCGTCGTTTCGTGTGCAATTTCGCAGAGAAAACACACGATTATATGCGTCTCCTCAAGAAGAACACTCCATTCTTCTGGGATGACCAAGCCCAATGCACCTTTGATAATCTTAAGCACGCTCTGACTCATTCACCCATGATACACCCTCCGGATTATTCAAAGGACTTTCTCTTGTATATTGTTGCCTTCGCTACTACCATCGCCATGGTTTTAGTGCAGCAAAATCTCCAAGATCAGGAGCACGTAATTTATTATGCCAATAAGAATCTCATGGATTCCAAAACTTGCTATTCACATGTGGAAAAGTTAGCATTGGCCACGGTCATTTCTATACAAAAGTTTCGTCACTACATTCTGCTCCGCACTACCACCGTATTGGCAGACCAGAACCCAATGTATTACATCCTGACTCGTCAGGTGCTCGGGGGCAAGTACTCTCATTGGATAGTCATACTTCAGGAGTTTGATCTGGAATTTGCCAAAGCCACATCAAAGAAACCCTTGGTATTTTCCGAGCTTATGTGTGATCTTCCTTGTGCTTCAATGGAATCTAAGCCCAGTGATTCATTTCCGGATGAATTCATGTTCCTGATTAGCATTACCGATCCTTGGTATGGAGATTTGCTTATTTATCTCCAAACACAATGATTTCAGCCGCATTTATCCCGCGATGATCGTCGTCGTATCCGTCACCACGCGAAGTACTATCTCATCCTGAATGATACCTTGTATAAACGTGGGATTGACTCTATTCTCTGTCGATGTCTTACCCATGAGGAGGCTGAACATGTGTTAAATGATTTCCGCTCTGGAGCATGTGGCGGTCACTTATCTAGGATGGCTACAACCCAGACAATCCTTTGAGCTGGCTATTTCTGCCCTTTTGTCTTCAAAGACTGTCATGAGGCTGTTAAGAAATGCCCACCTTGTCAACACTTTTATCCTAAAAAGTGCACCCATCCTACTCCGCTACACCCCGTCATTGTCGTTGGCCCATTCACCAAATGGGGGATTGACTTCATGCATTGTAATCCTACCTTAGCCGGGAGGCATGGTTACATCATCGTAGCCATTGATTATTTCACAAAATGGGCTGAGGCCATGCCTACATATGCAGAAGATGGTAAGACTGCTGCTCTCTTCTTGTTCAATCATATCATAGCTAGATTTGGAGTTCTGCAGTCCATCGTTACTGATCACGGATCCCATTTTCGTAATTAAATGATGGAGGAATTGAGTGCCAAACTAGGTTTTCGCCATGAAAACTCTACACCGTATTATCCACAAGCTAATGGTCAGGTAGAGGCCATTAACAAAGTTTTCAAAACTATGCTTCGTTGGATGGTTGGAGATCATAAATCCAACTGGCACCACGTTCTTTTCTCCACTCTGTGGGCTTATCGGACTTCTATGAAAACAGCCACTGGTTTCACACCATTCCAGCTTGTCTATGGACTCGAAGTTGTCTTACCGATTCAATGTCAAATTCCATCCTTACAACTTGCCGTCGAACTTCTCCCAAACACTTCCATGGAGGAAGAAATATTTTTGTACTTGAGTAACCTTGACGAGACTCGGAGAGATGCTACCTTGGATAATGAGGCACATAAGAAACATGTCAAGGCACGGTATGATAAATCTGCCCAACCTCGTGTCTTTAATGAGGGTGACCTAGTATTGACTTATGATCAAAGATATGACAAACTAGGGAAGGGTAAGTTCGAGTCCATGTGGTATGGACCTTTCATTATTTCTAAGGTGTTAGAGAAAGGAGCTTACGAGCTCGTTGATTATGATGGAATCCCTTTGGGGCAACCTCGTAATGGGTTGTACGTGAAAAGGTACTATGCCTAGGTATTTCTTGGATAGTATCTTGTATATATGTATATTGATTGACTTTCAGTGTGCTTTTAGTATTTTCAAGATGGTTTTGAGTTTAGTGTCCACATCTATTTATACCATGTTTTGGTCATCCAGATGGCTTTCTATAGCTTCGCTGATGGTGCTTGCCACCACACCTTGAATCTCGCCTCGGCTGCTTGGGTCCTCTATTCCCCAGCTGAAGATTTGGTCAGTTCAAGAGCAGTTTGTATAGGTCCCGCTACTACTAATAACATCGCCGAGTATGAAGCAGTCATCGGTCTTCTGACTGAAGCTGCCTCCCAGGATGTTCGTGATCTAGTATTCTTGATGGACTCACAACTCGTGGTTTGTCATTTAAACCATGTTTACACCATTAGAAACTCGGTGCTCCTCCACCTCTTCCAAAGAGTACGTTTGCTAGAAAGATCATTTGAAACCATTACCTATAGGCATATCCCTAGGGAACATAATGTAGTTGCTGACTCATTATCCAATTACATCCTAGATTGGCATATTTCCCATTCATGATGTCAAAATCAAACATGGTACATTGTAAATAAACATTCAAAGACACATAAAACTCATAGAAAAAGCATTTTCCATTTGAAACATATAAATACCGTGTAAAAGTATGTATATATATATATATATATATATATACGAAAAAGTTTACAAAAAATAGGTCTCGAGACCTCATCTGAAGCACATAAGCTTTCAGGCAAAATCATCATACAAAATCTTGAAGCTGTCAGCTTTCAGTACATATCTCATACACTAGTGGTGCTCGTGATAGCACATCATTGCTCGAGCTACTATACGTAGCAGCCTACTGAATCGACCTGGTACTCCCACTGTGGATCTCTGATATCTCATCGGTAGGTCATCAATGTCAACATATGGGATATCCAAGGTCAACCTCTCCAGGTTTTCCTCTAGCTCCCCGGTGATATCATCACCCCGTGGTACAAAGCGGGCTCCAGCTCTCCTATCCAATGGAGATGCTCCTCCAGGTCGCACTGCTCCAACATCTGCATGAGAATATACAGGTCTCGTCACTTAACATAAAAAATATAAAACATCAAAAAACATAAAAACATTTCATCCATTTTAGGGTTTCTTTCTTCTTACCGATGTCGCCCCACTGTCCGCCAGGTGGGAGTGGTAGGTCAGGATCTCCGGTGAAGTCTGTATGTACGTAAGCATAATCCTCAACCATGAGGATCTGATCTGGGAGCCATCTGAAGAACAGATCACCGAACTTCACCCTTCCCCTACCTGCTCCTGTACGAGCCATGACCTGGACCCACCTCAGCATACGGGGGTCCCGTGCCCTCAGAATTTGGAATACCACCTGAGGTCTCATCTATGGAACCCGCTCGAAGAAGAAGCAGGGTAAAATGGAGCCAAAACCAAACTGCTTTAGCTCTCCCTGCCGACACTTAGTCAGCTGATCTTTGAATATTGGAAGCATGGATTCCTCCCAGTTGAACATTGTGGGTGCCATGGCCTCTATGGCGTACAGTATGTGTGCCGTGGAAGCCTGGTGCACACCCTCAATCCCGGCCACCCTCTGCATAGTAAATAGGACGGTCCGTAGAGGCCCATCCATCATTGCTCTGATGGGGATTTTCTTCCCCGATGTCCTCGTCCCTGGAGCACAGTGATGATATATAAGCTCTCGAGTGGTAATATCCCCTCCATGGGAACCTGTCAGTGAGATGGGGGCACCCCATCTCGAGAGACCAGTCAAGAAGTATATATCCTCTACTTCCACTGTAAGAATATGGACCCCCACCTCGAAATACTGATGCTCTGGATTCCACATCCACAGTATGTGTTCCAGTAACCGCTCATGTGACACCATGCTTGGGGTGCGGAATAACTTCAGGAGCCCATAGTCCCGTAATGCGGCAATACAACCCCCATTTCTCTCTGCAAAGGCATCATCATTGTCATGTTTTCTTTCTTTCCATATCACCATGTTTTGAGCAACCAAGACCTGTCAAAAACAATCATAGTATGCATTAGAATCATTCCTAATCATTAAAAATTAAAAGAATGAATTATTATTGCTCATGCTATGAGTTTAAAGTCTCCACAACCGGCACTGCCTGTGCACCATTGGAGACAGGCAGTGGCACCACCTATCAACTATGTTATAGACGCGGTTCTCGGGTGGTACCGCATATCCCGCAAGGGGTAGCCACGGTGCCCTCTTTTAAGGTTTTAGGGCTTGCCATATGAGCCCAAAACCCCACCAAAACTCAAAATAAACACTATGAAATGAAAGAATAGGTTGTCAGTTGTTACATGCAACTAACGATGCTCAAAACCGACGGTGGAAACTCCCGGTATCAGCTGCAGAAGATATAGCTAAGAAAATGCTCCAAGTGCTCTCCGCTATGGGTAAATAGTGAAATGATTTGATTTTTTACTATTTACATGACTTATATAGGCATTTTTGGGTCTGACATACTATAGTTTTGATATAAAATCATATTTTAGTCAAATTTTATCTGTCGTAATCCCTTAATGCTAGTTATAAATGCATTTAACACTTGTTTCTGAGTCGATTGCAAGATAAGAGAACTATAGTAAGAAGCTTTGGTAGTTTGTTTATGGCTTTTTCACACTTTCATTGAACACAAAAAGATCATCGAGTCTATTTCCAATTCTTTCTAGGCTCATAAAATATGACATTGTGTAAAGAAACCTCATGGAGTTCTCTTTAAACTATTTTCAGGCTCCCTAAATATGAAAAGATCGTCGAGCGATCTTGTCTTCTTCACGCTCGTTAAATTATTTGAAGAGTCGTCCGTCTGACAGTAGGTTATCTCTTTTTTAGTTCGGATAGGACTATTTACAAAAAAGGAACACTCCAGCCAATCATGACTGGAAGAGTTCTCTAAGGTATGATTTTACATTTTTTCGGGCCTTAGGGACTAAATCATATGAAAAAGGACCCCTTTGGAGTCTTCTTCTGTATTCATTCAGACTCTCTAAACATGAATTATAGTGAGTTTTATTTCAGTGGAATCGTTAAATTAAACATTGAGAGACCCGTTTCGGGAACGAACCCCTCCTCTCTCAGGTTCGTAAAACATATGAGTGTGGACTTGTCTTTCGACAAGCTATATCGAGTGTTTGTTACCCTCTTTGAACTCATAAAACCGAAAAGAGGCACTCATCGACCATTATGGGGGAAATGGAAAGGGAATCATTTTGTAAATAATGGTAGTTTTTTGTTGTTACCTTTGAACATGCCACTTGTCTGCACATCATGTCAGTCAATTGGGTATTCAGCTGATCCCCGCGATGATCCACTTTCATGAGTCATGTCACTCCTTTGAGTCTTTCAAAAGAATGCATTGTCCACTGTCGTATTGTGTGTTTGTCCCATTTAGTCATGCTGCCAAGTCTTTTTGTCATGCAGCCCAATGTTCAAAGGGGATTTGAAGAAGTTTTACCTCTGCAATCTACACGGTATTTGTGTCAGTATCTTTGAGTCAGTCATATGGTTACTACATTCACATCATTCCAGAACTATGTTCCTAGTTTCGTTTCGTTGATGTGGGACTCATCATGGCCCTCCTTCGACGAGACTTTTCCCATCCACATCAGCTCATCATCCGGGAAATAGTCTTAGAAACAATATTTAGTACCTTGAGATCTGTATGTCTTAATGGCATATTCTCTCGCTCTCGACATAGGTTCACATCATTGACCTTTGATCGATAGAATCAATTGGGTGTTCGACATCAAGACATCTATTCACACTCAGTAGATTGTACTATAATACCTTGGGAATCATTGACATTAATGGTGATCTCCCTCACACTTGTTAATGGTTCACATCATTGGCCGGTAATCAAGTGGTTTCTATGATGTTCGACTTCAAATCATTGTAATCACATGGATAGAATCATACTTTCTGGAAGACGAGACGAAGACCCTGGGTATTTGTTTAAAGTGCTTATTGCTTTTCCCTAGGTTGCGATGGAGTTTTGTATATCTAGCATGGATCCACATTTGTATGGTCATGGCTATGCTCAAATTTGCATCTGTATGACATAGATCTACATTGTATGTCTGGTATCTATGTCCAAATTTGAGTCCTCTATCACATGGATCTACGTTGTATTCTAGTATCCATGCTTGTTTATTCCTCCCATATATATGCCTTGTATTGGTCTGCAGCCATGAGTTTGGTTACTTGTTTCTATGAGTCAACATACTGATGTACTACAGATGCCTACTTGACAACATGCTCTGATCGAGCTGACATTTTCACCTCGTAGCGATGACTTGTTCTCTCAAATCTCTCGTTTATCGTATCCCTCTAAGACTCATGCTTTGGGCATCCTGTTATACCAAAATACTGTCATCATCATGTGATAAGACCTTTGACATACCTATTTGCCCTTAATCCCAGCACTTGGAGTGGAAACCCATGCTAGTTGTCAATCTTTCATGAAAATTCCCAGCACCGCACTTTCCCTATTGTCCAGGAGCGGTACCTTGTTCGCACCACCTATCCCTTGTTGTCCACAAGCGGTGCCACCTCTTATGGCCCTTAGTCCATAAGCGTTTCTTACCAGAACCGCTCTGTCATTGAAGGAGAAACGCGGTACCCTGGGTAAAAAGGGAAAAAGAGAAGTTTCTCGAGGCTTCTAGATGATGAACCTCGTGTCCTCCCTTATCCCTATCATTGTGGGTCAGTTGAGCTCGAGATCCCTTATCCTAGGATATTAGAGGCCACCTCATCCACTAATCTCTCAACCATCCCTATCCATTGAGCCTTATAAATACAAGCTCATATCCATGGTTGAGGGGAGACCTCTTAAGGTATTGTTATGTTATTGGATTGATCACTTGGCCCAAGCCATTGGAGAGCATAGAGAGCTAGAGTTGGAGCTTATGGGGATGAGAGTGCTTGGTTTCATGGAGATGCATGTCAACACTAAGTCTTGGTTGTAAACCTCTCCCTTTTTATCTTAATGCAAGTTGATTTTCGTCCCACATTATTGTTGTTGTTTGATTTCACATGTATGTTGTTAGATTCCTTAGTCACTAACATGGATCAATAGATTATATTCTGGCAGCTTTGATGTGTTTGCGTGTTTAAGTTGATTGCAAGTACACATGGTTACTATCGAAGCATCACATTCCAGGTATCTACGACGTCCAGGGAGGGTCTTCAACCTCTGTCCTTCATCTGTTCTGGATCTGAACCATTTAGACTAGTGGAACACCTTATTGTCCGCAGAAGGTGAAATATTCCAGCTAACAAATCCCATCTCGAGGTGGATCTACAAGTATATATTGCTCAAGCATATCATGGTCTTCATGTTCTTCTAGAATCATCTCCTCCATAAATGTATCTCTAACTCTGGTAGCTTCAATTTCTTCTTCATGTACTTCATCGAAGTGAATCTCTTTGATCTACTAAAAGTTGTGTCTTCATCAAAGGTAACATCTCTGCTAGTCTCGATCTCCTTGAAGCCTGGTATATAAACTTTGTATGCCTTCGATGTATCACTATTTCCAATGAAGATACCCTTCTTTCCTGAAGTATCCAATTTTGATCTCTTTTCCTTGGGAACATATATGTACACTGGACAGTCAAATATTTTTATATCTCTAACTTCCAATTTCTCTCATGTGAATATTTCTTATGGTGTCTTATTCTCTAGTACACGATGCGGTGTTCTGTTTTTTGCATATACTATTGTTCTCACTTCCTTGCCCATAAGTGCATCAAAATATCTTGATCATGTCCTTTACTACTTCCATTATTGTTATGTTCTTTCTTTCTGCAACACCATTTTATTGTGAATTTTTGTGAGTGCTCATCTCCCTCTTAATCCCCGATTCTTTACATAATATTTTGAAACTTTATGAAGTAAATTCACCACCATTATCTGATCTCGAAGTCTTTATTTTATTTTTAGTATGATTTTCTACAAGAGATTTAAATTATTTAAATTTACTGAGCACTTCCTCTTTTGTTTTCAAAAATTAAATCCAAGTATTGTGGGAATAATTATCTATAAAGGAAACATAATATGCATACCCGCTTAATGAGTTGGATGACATAGGTCCGCATAAATCTAAGTGTACTATCTCCAATATATCCTTCACTTTTTTGTCACTGTTTGGAAATGGTTTATTCACGTTCTCTCCTTGTGCACATCCTTTGCACACACCTTCATGTTTTGTCTAGATTTCAAGCAGACCCGTCACCATTTTGCTTACAATCAGTAAATCCTTGTAGTGTATATGTGAAATCCTTCTATGCCATAGTTCACATGGTTCCATGGTGTCATGAACCAATGCTTATTCTAGTTGGACTTTCAATTTGTACAAGCATCCCTCTTGCTCTCCAATTACTATTGCATCATCCAAAATTTTACCTATTGGCCATCAACAAATGCAACTCGGAATCCTTTAGCATCTAGGTTTGATATGGAAAGGAAATTCTTTTGATATGGAAAGGAAATTCTTCTTCGATCATGGTACATAGAGAAAATATTTCATCTTGATATTTTTTCCTAAGTCTAGCTTGTAGGATGATTCTCATACCCCTTTTATGGGATATTGATAATCATCTCCAAGTTTCACCTTGTGAGGTGAGTCTTCTTATGTCAAGTTGGTGAACGAGAACTTCAAACCTGTCATATGCCTAGAAGCACCACTATCAACAAAGAAAACATTTCTTCCATGAGTAACAATACTTGTGAGTGTTGAAATCAATACATATTCTTCATCAATGGAGGATTCTTCTCTAGCTCTCTTCTGAACTGATACATCATCTTATGTAGCATGAGCATGATACCTCTTCTTTCCTTTCTTCGCATGGATTTTTCCTTTGGGGAAATCTATTGCAATATGTCCATTTCCATCTCAAATAGTAACATCTGTAATTTGAGTAGACCTTCTAAGGTTTATGATTCTTTTGGAATCTTCTAGGATTCTTGTGAGAGTGTTATTCTTTCTTGCTCTTTCCCTTCTTTGCATGAGTTGTTAAGGCTTGATTGTCATCTTCACCCATATTTTCTTCTCTAGATTCAATTATGGGTTCCTCTTGAGTACAATCCTCCCATAGTCTACTGAATTTTGGTCAGCTTCCTTCTAGAACAAATTCCTTGAATGAATGATTCCCAAGATATCGGGAGACCATTCAATGTAGTCACCACTACTTATGCTTCTTCAACATTGTCTCCAATGGCTTCTAGTTGTTCTTTTATTTGGGAGACCCTTGTGAAAGAGGATTGTATACTTTCAAATTTTTGCATCTTCGCACCCTTGAGTTGATTTCTCAAGGTCATCTTCCTATTAACGTTCTTTCTATCACATCCCCACCCCTCTACTCAGCGGAGAGGATGCGACTAACAGCTAACTGTCAGGGAAAACTAGCCCCATGAACGTAATAATAAAAATGCAGTGAAATAAAAACATACACAGATGCATAATTATCATAATACAGTGGAAGCAAAATACATCTTGTTCAAACATTCTCTGCATCTAACATGTTCATTATTTTCATTAAGCAACAAATACAAATTACAAAGATGAGATAGACAAGAATACTCATCTTAACAGAAGTTTGTCCAGCAACCAGCTACATTGCTACAACGTTCCACCCAACCATAGGCCAGTGCGCTCATCAATCTCTCAGCAGCACTGCCACATCCCCTGAGCTGGGCATGATTTCCACAAGGAATAGGGAAACACTAGCAGGCTCACACGTAGCCAAGGATACACAAAACTCAACCAAGCCAACACAGTTGGGTTTATCATGCTAAAAAGGAGTTGGAAAGGCTGGATGCTAAGCTAGTGAGCTCAAATAAAGAGCTATGGACACCTGCACCAAATCTAGCCTGACTTCTAAAACATCTACACACCCAACACAAGGAAGCATCCCCTTCTCTGCTACACAGTCCCTCAGGCCATGCATTCCCTTCCAGTGCTATTCAGGGTGTGCAAAGAAGAAATCCATCCCTCTACCTCTATCTGTGAGGTTCCTTCTTCCACTAGGTTTATCAAGCTAGCTCAGACCCCATTTCCACTCCAAAAATAGCTCAAATCCATACAGTAGAGGTATACACAGCAAGATACACAGTTCTGGATTGGGGAAAACAGTTTGGAAACCAAAATAAATTGACAAGAAGGGTGAGAAAAGCCCCCTAATCGCAAATTCGATCCCCTGGGAGGTTTTGGCCCTAACGTGGCCAAAACAAACTCAATCACCCAGCAAATCGTGGGTCTCTTCCCCCACTAACTGGCTTCACCAAAAATGAGTTCCTGCTTGAAGAAATTGCAGAGAACGAATTCCCTCGTGAGGGGAAACACACAACAACCACAAATGGGTGTAATCTCAACCACGTGAGTGCATCCGAAAATGTCTTCCTGGGCGTGAGTAGCGATCTGCGACTCCCTCTACCCAACTCCCCTGTGTGAATGTGGAATGGGTTTTCTTCCCATGTGAGGGACTAAAATGAGATCTCCCCCCTCTTTGGGAATGCGTGAGGTCAAGGACTGGCGACCCTACCATAACTAATGGCTGCCCATGCATACGTTTCCCCAAGGCATTAACTTCCCAACTAACCCCTGGGAATTAAATTGGTTAGTGAATAAGACAAGGAAAGTAGTTGCCCACTCTCTTGGGTTCTTTTGCTGACATTTGGATTTTCTCCATTAGCCCCAAAGGTTGAATATCCCCCCCACCCCTATCCTTAGGAATCATGCCCCCATCTCATTATTGTTGCATTGACATAGCTGGTTGTTGGTATTTTAATTAAATTGCATATGTGCATGGTGTCCATAATTATAATGTGTCTGGCTAGCACAAAATACCATCGGCATCGATTTTAATCGCCGAAACATAAAACGATAAATCAATGGTGGGGCTTTTTCCTTTAGCTCCACACCACGATTGATTACAATGTATACATCATATACATTTAATGCAGTCGAGGTAAAAACTGAGGTGTTACACTTCCTTCAAACAAGCTGGTCAATGCTTCAAACATCTCCTTGGGAGACTTCAAGGAGGAAACATGTGGGATCAAGTGATCCTTGATGGAATCCTCTTGGACTTGACCATATACTTTTTGTGTCTATCTTTTTCTTCATCTCCCTCTGGCTCTACAACTTCTTCTTTGAAATAGTTTTCCAAGTCATGTTCTTTTAATACGAGAAACACTCTATACTTCCATGCCCGAAAGTTCTCTATGCCTTCAAGCTTATCCTCAAGCTTGGTATTGTTTATCATCTTGATATAATGAGAACCTCAAATGGAAATAAAGATAATAGTGCTCACCAATAAGAATTCTCCAACCAAGTGCTTGCTCTGATGCCTTCTGAAAACTACTTCTGGTTGATTCTAGGGTTTGTAGGAAAAACCCTAATTTTTCAACTTTGGAATCTTGCAGATCTAACTTGAGAGATATGTGTCTCCATAAGGCGAGTTGAGCAGTGGTCATTTTCTTCCGGATCTCTGGACAGAACTACAAAACTTTGATGCCCTAGTTTTCCCAAGCAGTAGTGATAGGGCCAAAATTGAAAATTCTCGGATCTGGAATCTGCCTCCACAAGAAGATGTGTCCTCCTAGGGTGATTTGATTTGACCTCCTTTTCAAGCTGATCTATGGAGGGAAATGCCAAGAACAAGAAAACCTAGTTTCCAACTTTCGTCAGTTACATCTACACAATGACTTCTTTCAGGATGGCTCTGATACCATGTTATAATTTTATACTTTAATGATTGTTATATTATATCTTCAAACAATTTTCACTGTATCGCAATAACCAAAACAAAAGTACACAAAGATTTATCCTATCCAAAATCCCTTCAAGGGAAGAAAACCCAACAAAACAAAAGTAGAGAAAGACTTATCATTGAAAGAAAGACAAGCACAACAAAATAAAAATACACAAAGATTTATCCTATGCAAAACTCTTCAAGGGAAGAAAACGCAACAAACTTCTTCAGTATAGATTCATTAGTAAGTACAATGTTTTCTAGTACATTCCAAGAGCTAAATGCTCCTCCACAAAAAGATCTCAAGAATAAGATCAGATAGAAAACCCCAAGAATTAGATGTCTTCACAAAACAACTACTCTTCTCCCAAGTGAACTTGTTCTTCTCTCTCTCTCACCAACGAACTTGCTCGAGTGAGTGATGTGCCCAAATGAGAGGTGTGCCATCTCTATTTATACTTGTCTTCTAAGTGACTTTCCCCCAATGGAGCCGACTTCTCTAGCTGTTAGGGTCAACTTCACTTAGGAAACATTAAATAAGCATTATTTAATGTTTCTTCCAAATTCTTCTGAGCGACATTACAAGTGAGGTTTACATTGATTCTTTCAAGATTAATTGCATCAATAATATCCCTCGAATGGAGCATAATAATCATAACAAGAATACAACAAGAATATATTCCGAAGTCACACAATCTTCAACATGTGGCCCCAAGAAACTAGGTTGTTTATTATTAGTACACATTGCATTTGATTACCATGATTCCATTTATGTTTTCCTCATTGGAACTCATTTTGGATAAATATTAAAAGTTGTGTTTCACTAGGAAACATTCATGGCATCCCTACCAATCTTCTTCTTCTTCTTCTTTTACTAATGGAACTCACTTTACTTTTAAGTCCCCCATCCCCTCCCAAAGTTCCAAATTTTCAATTTTCAATTGAAAAGTAAGTGTAGCAACAAGTGAGGACTTTCTACTTGGAGGATAATTTTTTCAACTTAGAGCGATGGAGTTTTAGCTTGCATCAATGGAGAGAGTTAATTGTGGGTAAGTGCAAGTTTGTTTTTGAATTTTCATTCATGCAACAATACACTATATCAAAAACTAAATGTATTACTCAAGTTTCAATAGTGAAATCAGGGGCAATCAAATGGAAGATACATGAAGTGAGAGTGCAATTGAAGTGGGGTTGGAACTGTCTTTCAATCATTGAAAAATATGCAATTGGGCATTCATCTAAGTGATAATTTTTTTTGGTCAAATTTTGTCATCTAACTTGTGTACCATTTTTTTTCTATGTTATGTGGAAAGCAATTGGATGAGTTGCATGTGACTGCAAGATTTGTGTACATTGCAAAGTGATTTAAGACAATTTGTGGTTAGATCCATGTTTGGTTGAAAGCGAAATTTGATAGTAACATTTTGAGTAAACTCCATGGGCATGTAACAATTGAATTGTTATTTTTAAACTTTGTATAATTTGACATATCAAAATTGGATTTGAGAATTTTGGAAAAAATTGTTTTAATGCGAATTGAAAAAATAGAATAGTGGAGCTTTGAAGATTTGTTTTTCTATAATTCAAAGGGGAATACCTAAAAATGATGGTTATTGTAATTGCAATTTTCATAGAGTGATAATTTTGAAAAGTTAAATTAATATTACGTTAAAAAAGTTAAAAATAGTTATTATAATTGTAATTTTTGCAATTTTTATGCTCATAATTTTGAAAAATGAAATTAATATTATGTTAAAATTAAAAAGTAGTTATTAAAATTGTAATTTTGGAGTGTGATCATTTTGAAATTGAATTAATAGTATATTAAAAAGTTAAAAATTATAATATTGATGAGATATTGAAAGATTGAGTGTAAGCTTATGGATTTGTACTGTGTAGAAATTTAGAAATTTACAAGTGACCAACAAGTTCATATGGATCATTCAAATCTATGGCACATTTTAATCTATAATTTCTATCATTTATAGAATAATTTCCTTGTATGTGTGTGTAACTCTATGCAAATAAAGAAAGTCATAAGGTTAAAATGGAGATTCTAGTAACTCTAAGTATGTGTGTTGAAAGATTTATTTTTTAAAAAGAAAAAGATTACAATTATGAAGAATAATTCTTACAATTTGAAAGATAAAAGATTAATAGATCATTTGAATAAGTGTTATAAATATGAAAACTCAATAATTAATATTTTGAATGATTTTGAAAAAGAAAAATCATTCTTGTAATTTTAAATTGTTAATATGTTTTGGGAATAGAAAAATATAATAAACATGGTATTTTTATATAAAGATAAACATTGTAATTTTAGGAATTGACATGAAAATTAAAATAAAGAAATTATACAACACAACAAACAAAACCTTAGAAAAAAACACACCTGCAAGTTACTAGAATCTCCATTTTAACCTTGACTTTCTTTATTTGCATAGAGTTACACACATACAAGGAAATTATTCTATAAAGGATAGAAATTATAGATTGAAATGTGCCTTTATGCTATTCTTTTCTCAAAAAAAATCTCAGCACCTTTTAATTTTGTACTCCACAATTTAATGTATTAGATTAGGTTTTTATGAAACAAACATTGTGTATATATATAACTATTTTATTGACCAAACCACATAGAGAACTATAGCTATTGCTTGGAAGTCCTCTACAAAGTAGTTTATATGGTTGTTGCATAGAAGATACTTTCTAATTCCAATAAAGTACATATAGATTCACCGTAAATAAAATAAAACAATTCATACAACAAATCTCTTAGATAATTCAATTAGTGAATGTTCGGAATAATCGTTACAATGAAATTAGTGAATGTTTGGAATAATCATTACAATGAAAGTTGAATAGAGATTTTAGTGAATGTTTGGAATAATCATTACAATGAAAGTTGAATAGAGATTTCTTTCTTTATTTCTTTTATGCAAAGTTTGAGCATGAGTTTCAATTAGTGAATGTTTGGAATAATCATTGAAATGAAAGTTGAATAGAGATTTATTTCTTTCTTTTTTGCAAAGTTTGAGCATGAGTTTTGGGACAATTATTTAGAAATTCCATTCTTCGCAATCCATGAGCTGACAAAGGAAGAAGAATACACAAAAACAATTAATGAAAAAAAAATGTGTTTTCCTTCGACTTATACTACCGCAATCTTTCTAATTCTTCGCAAACACTTCTTAAATTCTTATATCATCCATTGAAATCCACATAGGGAGGAGAGTATGGACAGTTGTACCTCTTATGGCATAAAATATTTGGTAACTGCACTCCCTTAAAGGTATGTTCTAAATAGTCCTTTATTTGCAACAAGTTGTAGATTCCTCATACAAAGGAAATGAAAATTATCTATAGGATCAAAGATCCTGGATCCATGAGATAGCTCATGGTCACCTTATAATTCCATCTTCCATTCCATGACATTTATAAAGGCAAGAAAATACTACATGTTCTTAGAACACAAAGTGATATAGCAATAGGCTTACTGAGAAGAAATAATATTGATTCAAAGTTGACGTGAGAATTCATCCTAATCTAATTGTTACTTTTTCATTCATGAAAAGTATACAATACTCAAATTTTATATCTAGACAATTCTTGAACACCTTATCACTTCATCTTTTGTTTTGTGACATTTATAAATGAATAGAAAAAACTACATATTTCCATAATACAAACTAATGTAACAATGAACCTGCCAAGATGAAATCATCTTGAAAGTGTATTTAATTAACAAAAATACTTGCATATAATATAGCATGACCATTCATCATTGTACCCTTTATGGTTTAATTGATTGGCATAAACAATTGGATTACATGTAGCATCTTAAAATAGTTCCCTTAGTATAACATTTGAATCTTGCACAAGTCTTAATCTATAGATAATCGACAAATTCATTATGACAGCATTTGGTTAAAACTATTGGATATAATAGAAAGTTATTAAAATTTTCAAACCTATGGGTGTCCCATCAATTAATGTTCAAATCTAAATGGTACTTTGTAACAAAGTCTATGAGAATTTTTAATCTATTATCAATGGTACAATCAATGTGTCTTTTAGAATCCTTACTTGGCGTGAACTAATTTTAAGGCATTTAAGCTTGCATATAAAGCAAAGTTGTTTTCCAAATTTGTTTTCTTGTATCTTTCCAAGATGTGTATGAGAGAAGTTGGGTGCAACATTGAATAACAAGTGAAGATAATCAAGTGCATTACTATCTTTGCCCTTACTGGCCAATTGTTTCCATTCCATCTACTTGCATCAACATTTTACCATTTCTTCATTTGGGCAAGGTTGTCGATCACTTCTTTAAGAGTAAAACATTTGTCCTTTGATCTTCTTAGAAATGAAGTGAACAACCCAAAATTTTCTTTTATTTTACGGTTCTATTCATGATATTTCAATTATGAGGAGAAAGCTCTTTGTGATATATATTTTACTATTCTCTTTTTCACTTCAGCACATTTACCTTACTTTCCATTTTTTCCCCTTTCGACATTCTTTTGCACGTTATGGGGTAATTGCTATTTAAAGTTTCCTTCAAAAAAATTGTGAAGTCTTCAATATCAACGAAGTTCAAATAAAAAAGAAATTCATCTTTTAAAAAAACCTCAAAAATCAGAAGTGTAGGGTTGGTGTTTTAATTTACTTATGAAAATATTGCATTTGTAGAAAATGTACACTAATAAAACTTGAAATTTCCCACTGTGAGAAAGTATTGAAGCCCACTAAGGAATCAAATTGCAACAAGTTCTTGACATTTTTATCAAAACATTAGTAGTAAATTTCATCACCACATAAAATGATCTAGTACCATCGCAAAGATTATCAATGTGGCATCATAACTAAAGTTTTGATTTGCACCACAAATTACACTTTGTATATCACTATTGTTATGCCCCGGGTCGTTTGTAGCATGCCTGCCAAGATATACTAGAGTGAAGGGATATTTTTCCATTGTAAACTGCCAAGTATGGGCTTCTTTATGTAAAATTCTTGGCCTAGCGAGACTCAAGACCCATGGTATAGTCATGGCAGGTCCTCTTGGTTTTCATTACAATAAGTGTTGGCTTAGTGGCATTGTTAATTGCCCCTTGAAGGGTAGAAGTCCCTTGTCATGTTGGGTCATTTGTGCCCTGGTTCAGTGTCTGATGCTTCTTGGGGTGGACCCATTAAAACACATGGCTCAAGGGCTCCTAACCACGCTCATGTTTATTATATGTAGAAGGTGATTGTGTGTGATACCTTAAATATCACACCTCATTTATCCCCACTTAGACCTTCATTTTCTTGTATGACCCTTCCTCTTGGTTCACAAGTGCACAGTTCATCATGATGTCATCTTCTTCTAGAGAGATTTGCCTTACTAAAGGAGAGGGCATTGAAGGATATTCTACATTGTTGGGGTCAGTTGGGGTATAATACCCTCCCAAGGCTCATCGCTTCTTTCGGATGAAGCCAATTACATCATTTTATCATTATTTTTAGTCTTTTGTGGTTTAGTCCCCAACTTGTGGATGGCAAACCCTAACTTTTAGTTATTTTACTTTTTAGTGAGGTAGGCTCTAAAGTTAGATAAGTCTATGAAGCCCCATATAAATAAAGGCTACTAACATTCATCTGTAACATGGACAAGGGTTCTAATATGCACTTTTTTCTTTTTATCTTGGTCTATTGGAGATTTTGAGTGAAGCACACCTCTCTCTTTGGCTTGTGACGAATGGTGAAATTTATAGGGCTTATGTTATCTTGCAAGGTTGATCCTAAGAATGGTTGTAATAATTAGTGGCTAAAGAAGGACCTAAGAAGTATCTCTTGCTCTCTTTCTTGGTTGATGTTGGTAAGATCTCTCTATTTTCTTGTTTAACGTTGCTTTTGCACCTTGGGTAAGGTAAATTAGGGTTTTTTATCGACATCTTGTTAACTTTGTTTGAGGAGACCCTCTTGAAGGAGACCTCCACTACAGGCCCCGGAGTTCACCTTTTGCCCTAATTAAGGTTTTGGCTACTTTGACCTAGTATCGGGTTACAAGCCTTTTGTCCTAGTTGGTAAATCTTGAATAGCCAAATTGGGTAGGGACGTTGACCTCAATCTCTAATTTCCCTAGGGTTGAAAAGACAAAGGTCATAACCCATTCTCTTCATTCTTTTTATCAAAATTATCTTGTATATTTTGTTACAAAAATCCAAAAGAAAATATCAGAAAAAATTATATCTCAAAAAAATACATGCAATTTAGAAGTTTTGTATGGATAGAAAAATGTGCCCTAGTTCAATTAATGGTAGATATTTGAGGGCATTTTCATCCCGTGGTTGATTCCCATGATATCTTGATATTTGTGCCGACTAGGTTTTTGTACTATAGATCTATTATTGCGGTACAATAGGTATATCAAGCACTTTCAACAAGTTTGAAGACCTGAAAAGTGGATTCTAGGCCTATTTGACCCTTGGGGGGTCAAAAGATCGTTTGGAAATGCATTAATAGGGACTACACTCTATTTGATGGTTGTTATTAGGCTCATATCAGATCTGAAATCCTATTTTCATAACATTTTTTAGGCCTCTCCTTTACCCTATTGATCATCCCCCCTATCCTACTATATAAGGTACACTTTATATGGTAAGGATGACATTGTTAGGACTAATTTTTATCAAGTTTTCTGAGATATATTCACTGCTGCAATCCTATAACAACAGTAGCAATTTGATGTTATATTTTTTGGAATTCATAATAAAGCTCTTTAACTCCTATCCCTCTTTCAGTGATATTTATGCTTCATTGTTTTGACTCCATAAGGCATTGATCTTCACTGAGAGGTTTCTATTGGAACCTAAGGTTCTGAAGGTTCAGTATATTTAGATCCTGAATACAGACTTTACAATTTATGTGATTCTCCCATGAATGTTCTCGGAGGAATAGACCGACGACACTCATTGCTCAGACTTACGATAGAAGTCGAATTTGGAATGAATGACTTGGACCTCTAAACTTTAAAAGTCTAAAGATGACGGCAACTCATAATATGGTTACTGATCTCCCAAAGGTTGTTCCACTTGATGGATTTTGTAGAGAATGTATGCTTGGAAAACATCATCGGGAACCCTTTGATTCAAAGAAAGCATGGTGTTCACAAAACCGACTGGATCTTATTCACAGTGATCTTTGTTGCATCAACAAACCCTCATTAGCATGAGTGAAGTATATATTGACCTTTATTGATGATTTCTCTAGATTTACATGGGTATACTTCTTAAAAAATAAGAGTCATGTATTTGGAAGATTCAAGGAATCTAAGGTATTAGCTAAAAAGCGGTGCGGTCGACCCATCAAATGTTTGAGATCGAACAATGGTGGTGAATATGTGAGTCGATAGTTTGAAGAGTATCTCTTGCAAAATGGTATTTTTTGGCAGAGATTTGTCCCTCACACCCCTCAACAGAAATGCGTCACAGAGAGGAAGAATTGGAATTTGGTGGAAATGGCTCGATATCCACTGTAGACCAAAGATATTCAAACAAGATTCTGGGCAAAAGTTGTTTACTATTCAAAATATCTCCTTAATCTTGTTCTGATCAAAGCAATCGTTGACATGACTCCAATCGA
Organism: Pseudotsuga menziesii; assembly: GCA_001517045.1. Taxonomy (NCBI): domain Eukaryota; kingdom Viridiplantae; phylum Streptophyta; class Pinopsida; order Pinales; family Pinaceae; genus Pseudotsuga; species Pseudotsuga menziesii. Next base: position 660,578 of record LPNX011092789.1, on the reverse strand, counting down.
GAAGTGAAATAGAAGAAAACCCTCTGTTATACACCTAAGAACCTTTGGATGTGTTTCTTAGGCACATATTAGTGATAACTACAACAAGAAATTGGATGCAAAGAGTCATACTTGCATCATGATGGGCTAATTTGATGAATCGAAAGCCTATCATCTCTATGACCTTGTCAAACAACATATCATTTTGAGCAAGAATGTGATCTTTACTGAGAAAATTTTAGGTAACAGTTTGTTGAATTCCTCCTATGGTCTATTACCCAGAGATCCATTCAATATTCTTAAAGAATTTGATCGACTGTACCCTTTTGTGGAGTTTCAACCAAACCGACGAATTCTACACCAAGATCGACTAGTAGTCGGTCTATTGTGGCTAGAGACATCGATACACCGACTCATTCGACTAACAATCACTGATTTGAATCACCATCGACTTTTTTACCTCAGTGGGTTGCTAAAACAATTAGAGTTATTGGACCGGATGTTGGAGATGCTAGTATTGGTCGGCAAACCTGCAGTCAAAAATAGTGTGGTAGTGTTGCATTGATGGCATGTGTTCTTGAAACATGTGATCATGACATTTATGTTGATGTTCACGGTGTGTCAGAATGGGAAGATACCATGACTGCTAAAATTGGTTCTTTAAAGAATAATCAAACTTGGGAACTTCTTCCTCGAACGCAAGGAAAGAATGTTGTGAAGTGTTAATGGGTCTATAAGACCAAGTTTACTCTTGAATGTCACAAGGCTCGATTGGTAGCTAAGGGCCTCTCTTAGAAAGAAGGCATCAACTGCACTAAAGCCTTTTCCCCTGTTGCAAGCGATGAACTTTGTTCGACTATTCCTTTCCCTTACTGCTTGTTTTTGGACAACTCGTTTTGATATAGCGAACAATCCTGGTTTTGTGAGAGATTCTAGTCTTGTTTGTTGACTCAAGAAGTCATTATATGGTTTGAAACAAGCACCTCGTGCTTGGTATGAGAAGATTGATCGTTTCTTTGTCAATATTTCCTTCAAACATTGTGAATCTAATCACAATATTTGTGTCTTACATGTTCATGGTGATACCTTGCTTGTGGCATTGCATGTGGATGATTTGGTCATAACTAGAATTAATGTCAATATGATTTGAGGTTTAAAGAAACAACTTGCTTTCTTTCAAATGATTGATCTAGATATGTTGAATTTATTTTTGGGCATTCAAATTTTGCAAATGCATAATGGTATCTTCCTTTCTCAACCTAAATATGCTTTGGACATTTTGGAACGATTCAAGATGGACGATTGTAAGTCTTGTGTTACACCTTATCAGTCTGGAGTGAAGTTGTCGAAAGATTGTGACTCTCCATGAGTCAACGCCACTCTTTATTAACAATTGGTCAGTAGCCTAATTAACTTAACCCACTGTCGATCGATCTCTCCTTTGTTGTTAGTGTGGTCTCCCTATTCATGCAAGATCCTTAAGAAAGCCACCAGAAAGCTCAAAAGAAAATTGTTTGCTATATCAAAGGAACTTATCAATATGGTATTAGGTATTAAGGAACAGTAAAAAACCGTTGGTTGGGTTTACTGAATTCGACTAGGAAAGTGACATTAACGGGCGTAAGTTTACTTCTGGTTGTGTTTCGACTAAGTTCTGGACCCTTGGTCTGGTCGTGTAAGAAACAAAAGGTAGTCTCTCTTTCGACTACATAAGTAGAGTATCATAGCGTTGTCAATACAAGCACAAAGGTAGTTTAGATTCATCAACTTCTAAAAGATCTTGGTTTTCCTATTCAAACCTCAACTGTTATTCATTGTGATAATCATAGTACGGTACAAGTTGATGATAATCTGGTTGCTCATAGTAAGATGAAGCACGTTGAACTTCATGTTCATTATTTGAGACAGTTGGTGCAGGACAATGTTGTCTCACTTGTTTATTGCAGGTCAAATGATCAGATAGTTGATATCTTTACAAAGTCTTTACCGGATGCTAAGTTTGTGAAACTTTGGGCTATGCTTAGACATCAAGAAACTGCACATTAGAAGAAATTTCAATTTAAAATGGGCCTTCCAAAAATAATATAAATTCTATGTCATCATGTATTAGCCAATCAAAATGCCTTAAAATTAGAAAAAGGAGCACCTCTTGAACAATTTTTTAATATAAATTTGGGGATAGGTATCATAAAAAAAAACTACCTTTTTTGTTCGATTTTTTACTCTCCCCGTGTTTTTACTCAAATTTCGATCGAGAGATCTCGTTGGGTACGGAATTTAATTCCGCATCCAACGAGTACCCGCTCGACATACTTTTGACGGGCCCCGCTACCCCAAAAACAAGAAATACCTGGAAAAACGTGATGGTGATGTCATCATCACATTTTTTTCAGGTATTTCTTGTTTTTGGCGTAGCGAGGCCCGTCAAAAGTATATCGAGTGGGTACTCGTTGAATGCGTAATTTAATTCTGCATCCAACGAGCTCTCCCGATCGAAATTTGAGTAAAAACATAGGGAGATATGTTGAAAATACGAACAAAAAAATAGTTTTTTCTTTTCTTCCTCCAAAATTAATAAATATTATTTTCTTATTTTAACTATTAATTTATTAATTTTCCTCAGAAGGCCCATTTTGAGCTAAAATTTCCTCTAATACGGTTATGAGGGGATTTTTACAGAACATAATTCCATCTCCTGAATCTCCATAGTGTTGTGTTGATGGGGGGGTGTTGGGACCTAAGGTTCTGAAAATGAATCACTCCTAGATCTTATAGACTAGCAAAGCAATTGACTAGGAGAGTCCAAGGCTCGACTCGATGCTCAATGAGGCCATGGTCATCTCAACTACATCAACAGAATAAACTATGAGGCGTTGAGGATTTTGTGGAAACAGTTAGAACTAACGACCCCTGTTATCCACTAAGTTGCACTTGGTGGATTTTTCAAGTGGTCCACCAACGATTGGAACAAATCAATTGTTCTTACTCAGTGCTTAAGAAGTTCCATGGTTTCATCAAGGCCAGTTGTGGTCCCATTTTCACATGTTCACACCCCCTCGGGGAAATTGTAATAAATGATATAGCATGATTATTTATTTTGTAAAAGGCTTGGCCTTCTTAAGACTTGGTCATCAAGGTCATCATCCTTAAGCGTTTTTTCCATCATCGATTATTTGACGTTTTTCAAGTGACATATAATTTTCGAGTTTTTCACTCAAAATCCTCCGAAGTCAGGATGGTGAAATTGGTGATTGTGTCTTAAAAGGTTATTAAATCATAGGGTCTATGTATTATACCATGCTAGTCATAGTCCCAAAGTTTCGTGGACATGCGCCAAGTCTTTCATATGATTTTTTTAATTTTTAGATTTTTAATAAAATCATCAATGAAGTGTATTTTAATTGTAAATTCTCAAAAGATCATAAAATTGGGCCTAGGGGGCCAATTTGGTCATGTGGATGCTTGTTTCTGGACCCATAACCCCCACTTAACCCCTAAACCCACTTTTGAGAGTCAAATTAGTAATTTTCAATTATTAATTTTGATTTTCTCTCCAAAATGACTCAAAGGGTCAAATAAATGGGAAAATTGGAGAAAATCCAATTCCTAAATCAAAGGCACTTTGTTTAGGACTTATCTCTGAGGTGTCTAAGAGGTTGGGTATCTTGTCTGGAGAAGTAATGAAAAGGTTGGAGCATCTACATCCAACAAGAGAGAGGCTCCTACTTGTCTCCTTCAAATGACGACACATTCTCCTCGTGAAGGGTGCATTACTCCACATGGAGGAGTTGGTTGGAGAGGTTGAAGCTTCCCAAAGCAAGTGGGATACCTCATGAGAGGTGGCAGCCTCCCCTCCCACAAATTCAAACCTCCTCCCACCATTATCTCAACCCCCAAAACCACCTCACACTTGGAAAATTCGCCTCGCCCCGTTAGGGTTTGAGCTCCATTTTTGCTATAAAAGCGAGGCTTTCTTCCTCATTTGAGAGGATGTATTGAACCTCTGTCCATTGTACTTATGTTGTTGATATTTTATTAAAGATTGAAGGATTTGGAGGCTAGTTTGTGATTGCATCGTGAGCTTGTGACTTGATCAAATTTGAGGTGAAATCTGTTGAATTTCATGTTTTATTTCTATCAAACTATGTGTTAGATCCGGTTAAATTTTAATAAGTATTTGTTGTTGTCAATTTACTTATGTTTATTTCATTATCAGAATTTTGTAGAAGTAACAAAATGTAGTTGGTTATACTTATGCTCTCCTTTTTTATTAATGAAATGACTGAATTAACCTTGTTTGTATGAGAAATTGTCTAGATTTTGCAGATTTGTCTCGGGTATAAGGGACTTGAAGCTCAGTTGCATCCACTTCTCTTTTCCAACATACATTTTGTTGTGCTTAACATTGTTATTTTGCAGATCCCTCTCTCCTTCACTTCTTTCAAGCACAAGCTTGGGGTTTTCATTCTTCTTCTTTAAAAATTTCAAGCTTTCTTATTGGTCACAGTTACTTGAAGCTTAGTAAAATTGGATAGATCATTAAAAAATCTGAAATATGGTTTTAGTTAGGCATATATATCAGATCTATATTCATTTTTAAAGCTTCATCTTAAACTAGATCCAGTTTAGTCTCTCAACGTGACATTATTAATAAAAAACTAAAATTTTATGAGCATTTTAAGTGTAGATTACGCATTTGTTTTGATTAATTTGTGGCATTCTAACATATTTAACTAGTTGGTTTTTAGCAAGTTTTGAGAAAAGGAGGACATACTATTCAAATTTCGAGTTTCGAGTCACTCGGGACATCAAAAACTCCATACTCCATCCATTTTCTTCTTTCATTTTCTCTCCCAATGGTATTGTAAGCGTTTCGCTCCCTTTCAAAGATCAAAGAAATATTTTAATTAAGCTTTCATCATAATGTAAATTTAATTAATAAAGAAAGCAAGTGGTCTACACAACGCCCACACTCCATCCCCCCTAGGGGGATTTGCAGTCTCTTTCATGGCTTGCAATTTACTAATCAACACTTCCACACACTCTGCCTTCTAGAAAGGTTGTATAGCTTAGTTTTTTTTCTTTGATTTCATCTTTAAATTCCATATTCGATTCGTTGCCAAGAAGTATGCTCTCGCCACCAACCAAAGGTTTTTTGTCGATTATTGGTGGATGATCAGAAAGTGACACATAGTTGCAGTTTAATTTGTCATTAGTGTATTTGATTCTACAAAAATATTTTGCTTCATCAAATTGGAATAAACATTTTGTCTTAAACTTGTGTATGATATTTCCCTATGCAGGCTTTGCCTGATCGTTGGGGAATCAAAAGTGGTTTTCAACACTCTAAGTTCCTCACATTAATCTAATAATTCATTAAATAAATCAACTACCCGAAAAAACATTACGAAAATCCAAGGTACGATATTTAACAATCATGGAAAAATTCTTCAAAGAAAGCGAGAACCATTGAGTAGCAACCTCAAGATACAATCAAGCTACATCCTTGTTGGTGCATTGTTGGACACCTTCTCAGAGACTCCGATTGAATCCACATTTCTCAGTGAGGAACCACTTTCGTCATCTTTCGGATCTCAATTCTTTCAGAATATCGAGAATCCATTTCCCGTAACTCAACTCATATTTTAATAACTAAAATTGACCAAGACACATTGCAAAACATTTCATTTCAACAACATTATTTTACTTTGACCCCATTGGCATTGATCTGATTCGCTTTTATTTCAATTTGCTTATGTGTTAATGTTATGCCGCTGGAATATTTATTTAAATTTGCAAACAATCTTGTCTCAGTGATTTCACTTCAAAAAACTCCTAAACAACTTACTTCCATCATTAACGACTAAAACTTAAGAGCCTTAGCCAACTCTTTCTTAGGGACCACCCCCTTTGGCTTCATTAAGAGTTTTGCCTAAATGGAGGAGTTAAGATCAAGTGACAGTACTTGACTAGAGACTTGCCCCCAAGGACACACCTAGCAGCTTGAATATTTCTATTGCGCTTAACCCCCAGGTATGTGAAAGGTGGCAACACTTTTTGGCGTCGTTGCATGTCCACGAAACTTTGAGACTGTGACTAGCATGGTATAATACAAAGACCCTGGGCTTTAATAACCTTTTAAGACATAATCATGAATTTCACCATCCCAACTTTGGAGGATTTTGAGTGAAAAACTCGAAAATTATAAGTCACTTAAAAAAGCGTCACATAATCGACGAAGGAAAAAACACTCAAAGATGATGACCTTGATGACCAAGTCCTAATAAGGCCAAGCCTTTTACAAAAGAAATCATCATGCTATGTCATTTAGTACAATTCCCCCGAGGGTGTGTGAACATGCAAAAACGGGACCACCACTGGCCTTGATGAAATCATGGAACTTCCTAAGCAGTGAGTAAGAACAATTGATTTGTTCCGATCCTTGGTGGCTCACTTGAAAAATCCACTAAGTGCAACTTAGTGGATAACAACCCCTCTTTGTGGACCAAATCTTTCTCATTTTCTGGAGGCTATAAAAGAATGACCCTATGGGTTGTGTTGATATGTCTTGTGTGTAGAATCATGTATGCATTGTGATGTTTTAATCATAATGTCTTGTGATTAAGTGCTATAACAGTGTCTTTAGACACCACCTCTCTTCTTGGAATATTGTTTCCTTTTTCTATTTTCTTTTATGTTCTATGGTTCAAGATGAAGAAGTTCCCCAATAGTTTCTTGGGAAACGTGTCTGTGTATTGTCTAGAGTCCAATTGCAATTATCATTCACCAAGTTCTAGGTACTCGCCCTTGGTCTTAGGAGTTGAACTAAGGAGTTCAAGGAGCTAGGTTGGGGTGACACTGGGCTCTAGCTTCTCCTATGCTTGCCACTCATCACATCGTGATCTATGACTTTATCATCGGTGCTATTTTGAGCAGTAACAATTACAATCATAAGGTCTCGTTGAAGCTAAATTGTAAAACCACTTTACAACCAAATGTGTTAAAGTCGTTGAACAAGGTATTATTAATGAGTTTGGTAGCAGGATATAAGTTTAACATCTATGCCAATCAAAGCTTTGGATTATCCCACACTCAGGATCAATTCTTTTCATCGTCAAAATGTCATTAAGTGGAATCCATAGATTATAAGGTGTTTTCTCACTAAAATGATAAATAAATAAAAAGTCTTATTCCTCATGGATGATTTAAAGTTCTATAAACAATTTAAAGAAAATATTTGACCCAGCATAAAGAATCAATTATTACCTTGTTTTTCTTTACTATATCATTTGGGTAATAGTTCTTTCAACACTACACAATTTTTTTTGGTCATTGTCATTGACATACCATCGTGCATTTATGAATGCAATCCGTATAAAATATGATTGTTTTGAAATATTTTTATTAGGATCTTGTTCGCTAAGTTGAACTGCAATAATTATTCATAAATAGATTGATAGCAAGTCTCGAGAATTTTATTACAGACATTGGAGTTCAATTAGCAGAGGATGAGCATTCTTGAAGTTTATTGAGAATACCAATGATTTAAGATACTATGACTCCAAAGAAAGAAACCCCAAATACCCAAAAAAAACCTAAGGCTAAGAAGAAGATTGAGGTTGTCCAAGCTTCATAGGCAGCTAATAATGTTGTAGGAAACCTCAAAATCATATGCACCTATTATTCAGCTAGCTAAGCTTGATATAGAGCTAGTTAAACTAGTTTTTAAAGATATTGAAGCTTACATTGGACAGCAACAAAAATTTCCTACACAAGGGGGAATCTACAGAAGAATCCAAGAGGTCGATTACCATGATGTTATTTCTCCTAGTGACCCAACAAATAGAAACATTGACGATAATATATCCACCAACGTTAGAAAATCTCACTTGCATAGCATAGCTGCTAGAACCCCTATTTTGCCGTGTTCAATGGTTGTTGAATGGATCATCAAGCACACTGACATAGATAATAAACTATTGTAAATGACAGAGGACGATGTATTGCTCCTTTCTAACCATCAATGTCAAATAAATATTACAGATTGCATGACCCCAAGGCTTATATGATTAGTGGATGGGTAGAACAATTCCATAAGAACAATGATATAAATAAAACCTTAGCAAGCCCCACAGATTAGCTCAATTGGTCTTGAGCCAAACGTGAAATCTCTTCCCCCATGGTAGGGGAGGGAGGTTACGAGTTTGACTCTCTTTATCCCCTCAGGGTTGGGCTTCATACTTAGGGCCAACGGTTTACCCCATATACCATCCATGAATCATGGGGATATACTTTGAGGGTTTCCCATGATTCACTCCATCAAAAAGAATCAAAAATCTTAGCAAGATGGTGGGTTGAGGGGAAGAAATTGTTTGCCAAGAATGATGGAATACATACAATCACTAACTTGAGAGATCCATATCTCTATGCAATGGATTTAATGTGTAGACTGTATTATGAGCCAAATTGCATGCATTTCAAAGATGCTTGGGTCCCAATTGTGTACATTGTGATATCAAGAGGATCTGTCTTCAATTGGGCTGGTATCTTGTCTCATTCAATGCAAAGATCTTTAGAAAGAACCAAAAAGCCTAACACTGAGTTATCTCCTGCTTTTTATATGGCTTCTTACCTGCTGCACATCATATGTGGAACAAACCCTTTTCTTAGTTCTAGGGTTAAGTTGGTGTAGGAATATAGCTAAAATCCCTGACCATGTTATTGTAAGAACTTATGGGAGAACAAATACAAAAGATTATATGCGCGACTATGTGACTACTTCTTGCTCCATTATACACATTGTTTTTCTACAGAGTGCCCCAGGTTGTCAGAAGAAGCAATTTTTTCTATTGAAAAGCATTGGAAGCAGGTATTTACAATAACAACATACTTGGTTGTTACATAGAGTGATTTCTCCCCCTAATATGTTACCAAAGTATGCATCAAATAGATTGGTTTTAGCCTTTCAGGAGAGAGTGCCTGTCAAACCATTCTTCATGGATTTAATGCTTCTCTAGCAAAGGATAAAAGGAAAAGCTTCATCCTCTACAACATGTATACTGGACACTATGGATTGTGTATCTCTAAATTTGCAAGGTAAGAAGCAAATGCCACGTTGGAATACAGATTTCCCCAAGGACCAAATTCAGAAGGCATGATTTTCAAGGATTAGTTTAAAGCATAGTAATCAACTCAATATTTCTTGGCCTTCTGCCCATTGTTTTTTAGAAGGCCATATTTTGTAATAGAGATTGAAACCTAAGGGACAATCTTCAAAACAAGATAAAAGTTCAGAAGACGATTCAAAGACTGATAAAGTTTAAGAGAGACGAAATCTGAAAAAGGGCAAGGCGAGAAGCTGAGATTGCAAAACAAAAGATTTTGGAAAGTGAATAACTGAAGAAACAAGAAGAAAATGAAAAACTCAGAAAAGCAAAAAGAGAAACGTTGAGGCTAGAGGCAGAGGGAAAGGAGAAAAGGCAGCATTGGAATAATTGAAGAAAGAAGAGGAAAAGGCTGAACTAGTGAGAAAAACAAAAAACAAAAAGAGAAAGACAAATTAGAAGATGTAGAGAAGAAACGGCAACAAGAAAAATAGAAATTGGGAGAAGCAGCTAAAACCAATGGAACGAGTAAACTGTAAAACATATTAGCAACAGGAAAAACATGATACAATAAAGGTTATAAGATCAACAAACCTGGACTGAGCAGCCCCACTTTGATAACTGGATTTATTTAACCATGGAATATCTAGGGACTCCTAAAGAGACTTCAATTTCATGGAATATCTAGTGATTCCTAAAGAGACTTCAATTTCAGTAGGAGGAAAATGGAAGGGAATTATAATTGAAGAGATAACTACCCCAAGTAATCTAGAGAATATATTATCATGGGGTGACTTTATGGATGACATAACGTATCTAAAATTAATTGTTTATATTAAAGTAAAAAGACCATTGCTAAGCAGTTTCCAGAACACCTGAACCCAAGAGTTAAGGGTCTGCTGTTGCGTTTTTGTTTTCTATTTAAATATGGCATGTTGTGATCTCATCTCTTCTTGCAAATTTTTTATATTTGAGATTTCAGATTGGAGAGTGGGGGAGGCCGTAAGTGGGTTTTGCAAGTGTATGTTTTCTTGATGTTTGATTTCAGAAACCAAATGTTTGAGATCAGTTACCTCAGAGTGGAGCTTCTTGTTTTTTATTTCAAGAACTTCCATCCTTCTCAGCAGATTTTTAATTTAGAATGTCCCATATGAAAAATCTGACTCCATGACAGTATCTATGGGGAAACAGTTTCTAGAATCCTCCCACTTATTACAAAACGGTTGGGCAAGTTATATCTAGATCACCTCAAGTATTAAACTCATAATTGCCATTGAGGCAAGCTAAAATAATCATGAGAATTGTGGTATATGCCACAAAAAGTTCAAACATCTCCATGAACATTCTTAATGTCCATGTGCAAGACCTACGTTCCACTTCGAAGTGTGATTTGATTTATTAGAATCATCTTAAGTTTATTCTATCTCTCCCTACCCCTAAACAACCGTAGCAGTTGACAAGCATGGAAGGAAGCCACTAATCATCATTATACTTGTATCCATTAACCTCAAATCAAATTCTTCAAAACATACAAAGAATATAAACCCACTTTGTTTGTCCTGAAAGAAAATAAATAAGGTTAGCCCTTTCAAAGTTTCAAGAATGTTCTCACTATTGTACGGTTAAGAACTCCTTTAAAGATTTAGTTGAATGAAATCTGGTATGTTGTTTAAAAGACCTACATTGTGCTCCAGCCAAATCCCAAAAGGTTATCACACTGATGAAATCAAACAACCTATCTAAAAAGGTAGATTCTCTTCTAAATAAAAACTAACATTGATGTCCTATTGCTTAAGGGCAGGCTAGAGGAACTGTTGGAGTTTGTGCAACTTCGGAAGTTATTATTATTGTATTCTTTATTGTACCTTCTAAGGGAGTTGAACTTGTTGTAATCAATCATGTAAACCCTAGAAAGAACAATGTAAACCTTTGAGTGAAAAGCAAGCAAAGAAAAAGATAAAAATAAATTATTAATATATATGTTTTATTGCTCCCCCAAGAGAAGTCGGCCCCAGTGAATTTTCCACTTGGAAAATCAGTATAAATAGGAGGCGCCCCTCCTCATTATAACACATATTCACTCAAGTGAAATTCGCATCACTAGGAGAGAGAAGTTCGCACCTGCTAAAGGAGAAGATTGTTTTGGGGTTTCTATCTCTGGAAAGTACTTCCATCTTTTCTCTCTCTTCTTTGTACACTGTTCTCAGAATTATTATCTCTATACGAAGGTTGTTGGGTTTTTACCATTTGGGTTTCCCAGGTAAAAGTTCTTTTGTTATTGTTTTGTGCTTTGTCTTTCTTCTAGTGATCCTATAGGTAAATGCAATTAAGATATACTGCTATAATCTTATGAAAATCTAACATGGTATCAAAGCAGTACTAGAAGAAATCATTGTCGAACATTATCGGAACCCTGCCGGAACTAGGGTTTCATCTTTCAAAGCCTTTACTCAACCTTTTGGAAGATAACGAGCCTTGGGAATTTCACTCTAAGGAGGACGCATCTTTTGGTGAAGGCAGAACCCAATTCTGAGAATTTTAAATTTTTGACCTAATTCTATAGTCGCAACAGAAATTAAGGTTTCAGTTTTTTACCTACTTCCTCCACGGTTTTGGCTCGACTCTACCTCTTCTTAACTCGCCTTTCCAACGTGCATTCACCGGTGGAGTCATGTTCCCAAAGCTCCAAAATTCATTTTTGACCTAGCCTTTGTTAGGGTTTCAGATCCAAATCTACAGTCAAGATGATTAGTATCAAGGTTGAAGATCGTCTGGAAGGGGCTTCCAACTTCATCCCTTGGAAGTCTAGGGTTCTTCTTCTACTAGAAGAGAATGATGTATTAGAGTTTGTAAATGCAAAGGTCCCAAAACCAAAAGTCGAAGAAGACAAACGTCGCTGGAGGAAAAATGATGCCAAAGCAAGAAGGGTTTTGGTGGACTCAGTTAGAGACCACTTGGTTCCTCAAATCTCAGAAAAGACAACAGCTAGGAAGATGTTCAAGACCTTGAAGAAGTTATTTGAACACAGTAGCATCAATGTGACTCTCACATTGAGGTGTCGAATATGAAGATGACGAAGTCCGAAAATATTGCCTCATATTTCATGAGGATCACTGAGCTCCAGGACAAGCTAAAGTCCAGTGGAGACAACCTTGAAGAAGAGAATCTTGTCATGACCACCTTAAATGGTCTCCCACCATCTTGGGAGTCCTTCATCCAAACCATAAGTGGTCGAACCAAGTTGCCCAAACTTGACAAGCTATGGGCAGAATGCACTCAGGAAGAGACGAGAATAAGCACGACAAAGACTTCATGGCACTCAACCTGAGGAGAATCAAGCGTTTGTATCTCATGCCAAGAAAGGCAAGGCAAGGGGAAGCAAGTTTTACAATCACAAGCACCAAGGTAGGAAATCAAGTCCACCCGCAAAGCAGAAGAAAGAGAAGAAGGATTTATCTCAGACACAGTGCTACAGGTGCAAGGCATATGGTCATTATGCCAGCAATTGTCGAAGTTGAAACAAAAGGAAGCATGAAGCTTCAACTGCTGATGTAGAAGAAGACACTCCTCACAAGAAACCACGGAATGATGATCGTTTGGAGTTCTTCTTCTAGTACTCTCCATACTAAAGAGATGATATGAAGATCTAGATTGTGATGATCGTCAAGAAAGCATATGAAGATCAGTGGACTCTAACATTGGGAGCCCACCCACAAAACAACAAAAGATAAGTATTTGATTTTACATGCTCTAGTAGATTAGATCTGGTTGCTTTGAATTCAGGAAGTGGTTGAGCTTGTGATATAGTTCCTTTATTAGCAATAGGCTTATGTAGTATTTACTATACACATGAATGTTTAAATAGTTTGTCATGCTGCACAACCCATATAGGATGACACCTCCTTTATAACATACTTGGAGTAGTACACACTCTTAATGGTATGTTATAATGGAGACCATAAGCATCCAAATAATGACCTTATGTGTGTTGTGTCGAAGCTTTGACTAAAAGTTGCCTACATTATTTTGTTAATTGTAATACCCCGGTTTTGACCCCGTTTGCATTAAAAGGTACATGATGTATATATTGTAAGTAATCGTGGTGAGGAGCTAAAGGCAAAAGCCCCACCATCGATTTGGTTGTGTTATGTTTCGACGATTGAAATCATTGCCGATGGTTTATCGTGCTGTCCGATACATTATAGTTTTGGCATCATGTAAATATGCACTTTAATTAAAATGAACCCAACCAGCTATGTCACTACAACCATATTGAAAAGGGCATGATTTTCCTAAGGATAAGGGGGGGGAATTGTTAAATCTTGAGCCTATGGAGAAAAGCCATGTGTCAACCACCCATTAAATACTTCTGCTGTTAGTTGGGGGCAGTTATTGCTGGGTAGTGGTGGGTGGCAGGTTTGCCCACAAGCACACTCCACCAGCAGACTCCACCACTTCACGTGGGCAGGGATTCTTCAACTCTCCCACTCTATCCATCGTTTTGGCCCATCTTCACGCGGAGGGACGTTCTCTCTTCATCTTCATGCACAGGATTCTTCCTAGTTTCTCTTCATGCAGCGAGCTGGAAGGGCAGCCTCAGGACACGATCTTTGTGTGTATAGGTGTTTTCCATACCGATTTGGGGGGTTGTGTTGGGTGTATGTTTTCCTTACCGATTCCGAACTGTGTAATTTCCCGTCACTTCACTGTTGAGACCAGGGCTGTGGTTTTCCCCACGTTGTTCGTTTGCTATGGATGCAATTACCTTTTGGGCGGCTGCTGAGTTGTTTTGGCCATGCTAGGGCCAAGAACAACTCTGAATCGCCTTGCTTGGCCTGAGCTGCGTTCACCATTTTTGGGTTGTCACCCTGTTTTCTTTTGTTTCCTCACAAAGCTGTGAATCGCTTGTTTAGCTGCATGCATGCAGTGGTTGGTCTTCGGACTGTATTGGAGTGGGGATGAGGGCTTGGTTTGCTTGACAAACCTGGTGTGTTTGGGAACCACACAGACAGAGCTAGAGGGTTGGCTTTCTTCTCCACAACCCCTGAATAGCACTGGAAGGGAGGTCAGGGCCCGAGGAACTGTGGTGTCCTTAGCTCTTCAATGAGCTCACTAGGTTAGCATTCAGCCTTTCCTAGCTCCCTGAGGGCTTGATAAACCCAACTGTGTTGGCTTGGCTGTTTTGTGTATCCTTGGCTATGTGTAAGCCTATTTGTTCCTTATTCCTTGGGGAATCATGCCCAGCTCAGGGGTGGCAGCGTTGCTGAGAGATTAAGGAGCACGCTGGCCTATGGTTGGGTGGAACGTTGCAGCGACGTAGCTGGTTGCGAGACGAGCTCTTTTAAAGATAAGTATTCTTGTCCATTTCACTTCTGCAATCACATTTAATGTTAATGAATTATGATGAACATGTTGAATGCCTGAAGGAATGTATGTTTGCTTCCGCTGTGTCTGTGAATGATTATGCATCGTAGCATATTTTATGTTCAAGCATTTCGGTTTTATATATATTCATGTTCATGGGGCGGTTTGCCTCGATGGTCAATGGCATGGTAGAGTCCTCTTCGCCGGTCGAAGGGTCGGGGACGTTACATTAATACATTGATTATGAAATATTGCTAACCATACGACAAGATTTTACTTGTAGGGAACACCATGATCTACAAGGACAAGTGATCCCATTAAAATACGGATAGAACGGAAGCAAAAAGCCTCTAGAAGCATGAATTATGACTCTCAGACTTGGAATGATCTCATGTGGAGATTTGGTGATCAGAAGCGGAAGGCTTCTACGAATGTCGGTCTATCTGTTGCTTCAACAAGATTTACTCAACCGACTTCTGAGAGATAGAGGGAGTTATCCCTCAAAGACAAGGATTCTAGTCTATTGCATATGATAGAAACCTGACGACACTACCGTCGTGATTCATCCTTGATAAACCTGGTCGTCACCAGGGTGGATACTTACTTCGCATCCTTCTTGTCTACATTCATGTGCCCAAGTTAGAACCTTCAGGAAAGAAAGGAACATTCGTGGGATACCGCAAGTCTTCAAAGGCTTACAGAACATCCCAAGATCGAGGAAAATCGAAGTAAATCAGGATGTAACGTTTGAAGAAGAAATGGCTATCCGGAAAGGAAGAGGATCTGATATGGAGATCAATGACGATGAAGAGATGAGATCATCTCGCCCTCCAGAAATTAAGAGGGACTCTAAAGAAAGGAATGAACCGATCGGCCTCATTGATCCAGTTGAGCCAGATGATGCTCCCACAAATATGGCAGTAAGCCGAAAAAGACCCAGATGGGCACAACAGATTTAGCAGAATGCAGAGGGGCATACAACTCCACATGGAGCAAATGGAAGCATTGAAAAATACAAGGCTAGATTTGTTGCCAGAGGATTCTCTCAGAAAGAGGGAGTTGATTATGATAAGACATTTTCCCCTGGAGCTCGATATACTTCCATCAGATCGATCATTGCTAATACTTCAGCTATGGGATGGGAATTGCATCGGATGGATGTCAAAACAGCCTTTCTCAATCGTATTATTGAGGAAGAAGTATATATTGAACAACCAGAAGGGTTTGTCGTCCATGGAAAGGAGTCTCATGTATGCAAGTTGAAAAAGGCTTTATATGGACTCAAGCAGGCACCCCGTGCTTATGGACGAATAGACGAATTCCTGGTGAGTCTGAGATTCAGCAAGAGTGATGCGGACTCCAACCTTTACCACAAGGTTGTGAATGATGAGCCACCAATTTTTAGTACTATATGACCTGGAAATGAAAAACTTATTGTGTGGTGTAAGAAGAAACTTGTCTCTGAGTTCAAAATGAAGGATCTTGGATTGATGCATTACATCTTCGAATTAGAAATATGGCCGAGGCAGAAGGAGATTTTCCTAGGTCAAGGAAAATACACCATAGATATACTGAAGAGATTCAGAATGTTGGACTGCAAGTCCATAGCTACTTCGATGAATGCAAATTTGAAGAAGTTGAGGGATTCTGCTTCATATTCAAATTTGATTGATCCCACTATGTATCGTCGGTTGATTGGGTCCTTGATGTATCTGACGAACACCAGACCAAATATATGTTTTGTTGTGAATGCTCTCAATGAATTCATATATGAACCAAGGCAGATTCACTGGATTGTTGCAAAAACATGTGCTCAGATACTTATGCGACACTGTGGGATATGGTCTACGATATGATTCAGAATGTGACTTGAAATTGCAAGGGTTTATAGACTTAGATTGGGCCGGATGCATTGCAGATAGGAAGAGTACTTCAAGATGTTGTTTCAGTTTGGGTTCTGCAATAATTTCCTGGTGCAATAGGAAGCAAAACTCAGTAGCTCTCAGCACTGCAGAGGCCGAGTGTATGGCTGCTAGCTCAGCATCCCGAGAAGCAGTTTGGCTTCGTAAACTTCTTGCAGGATTGTTTGGCCAAATTCCAAAGCCAACCGTGATTCATTGTGATAACCAGAGCTGTGTGCAGATGTCAGTGAATCCTGTATTTTATGACAAGTCGAAGCATATACAGATTCGATATCACTTCATAGGTGATATGGTGCAGAAAGATGCGGTCAAGTTACAGTATATTCCAACAGATGACCAGACTGCAGATATCCTCACCAAGCCTCTTCCTAGGGTGAAGTTTGAATACTTTTGCGGAAGACTTGGAGTAGAGGAGAACATATCCCTTCTTGAGAGGGAAAGATGACTAAGAGATATTTACCATGCTTTTTCCCAGGTGCCTCTACTCATCCAGGTTCTCAGCCAGGTGTTGAGGCCTGGAAAATCGCAGGTAACAACAGTTAAGGATTCTCCCCAATAAACGTTCCCAACAAGCCCATTACTGTTTGGTATGGGGAATCCGTCCAGTTTACGGTCCAGCTACCGTAGGTCAAGTAACAAAAATAAAGGGTTTTACCGATTACGACCCGGTCCACCGTGTATGTTTTTAGTTTTTGTATTTAAGTATGAGATGCAAGTGCCTATCTAAAAACGCAGATTGATAGAGAATACGAGGAGCGGTCACAATGTGATGCGCAGGTTCTTACCTCTCATCTTAACTCTCTCGCATCTAAACCACACACAGCAAGAAAAAACTAAAACTAACTATCTAACCTATCCCTAGGGAGCAAGATTATTATTCATCAATGAGTAATGTATTTTGTGCATGCATTAAGAAAAATCACAAATAGTTGTTACTTATTTCAAAACACATGAACATTTATAGATATATGAACAGCCAGATAGCTAATCGTTTATGAACAGCATTCATTACTCATAGTGGAAATTTCATAGAATAAACTAGAGCGCATTCATAACAAGAACATAGGTTCAAAGAGTTAGAACGATCTCACAGTTAATGAATAACAGCTGAAAACGAAATAGTTCACATTCAACAAATCCATAGCACAACATTTGAAACCTTCCACAAAGCTTTCTCCAACAGGAAACTTGTAATTTCTTTATGCAAAAGGAAATAGTTCTTCTTACATCATAATCTCACAAATCTATCTGGGACAAAGTCCCCCCTTCTATCTAACTCTCCTATACTTATACTACAAGCAAAACTCTTGGGCTACCCCTCGTGACCTTTGGGCTTCCCCCCAACCGTTCAGTCCCACAATTTTGTCTTTTAGTGAATGCTCATGATTTATGTAATACGTTACATTTTAGATTAAGGTTTAAGAGCACTTCATAAAAAGGGACCAGCTCGGTAACCGATGAACCTTTTCCAAGCCTAGGCTTTTGCTGCTATCGATTCTGCTTTGTCTTTTGTATATGTCTTCTTTGAAGCAGCAATCATCAAACTGGGTCTGAAAAATCCTCTAGGTCTGTCTGTAATTAAAACAAAAACTCATCATCAATCCGGACTGCATTCAAGATCATCTAACTTTCAATAAAGCGTAAACCATACTATCAATAAAACTACGCATCAAATGTGAAGCCCGGTACCGCGTTTTCATCGCGAAACCCTAACTTGATCAAAAACAGAAAACCTCCGTCGCCCAAGAAATATGGTAAAAGCTCACAAAAACGGCGAGAAATCCTTACCGGCGGGAAAAACTAAGCATCGGGCTGACAAACTCCTCACTGACGGGCGAAAGCATTATAGCATCGAATGATCAGTTCACTAAGCCGCCGCAACGACGGAAACCATAAAGACTACGGCTTCCGTGGCAAAATAAAACGTCGGCGAAATAAAACACAAAAAACTGTCGTACAGGCATCGGAGATCGGAACCACTACCCATAATGCGTCGACAGAAAAGTTCATTACGCAGCCGCCACGGCGAGAGACAGACGGACTAAAAGTTCCACAGTCAACATAAAGCATCGGCAGATAAACCAACTAAACATCAGAAAGATAGCGTACTACATAGCCGCAGCGGCGGGAAACAATCTGCCTACGGCTTCCGCAGTCAACAGAAAACGTCGACGATCAGAAACTTTAATAACTATGGATCGGTGAGTTTAACACTAAGCATCTCCACTGTATCGGTGAGATAAACAACAAAGCCTCCGAAACGGCGGCGTCGCTCGAGACTAGAACTCCGACACTTAGCCAAAACATTTCGATAGCGAAAATAAAGCACCGCAAAGTAAAAAGTTGGTCAATAAAACCAAGGCGTCGGCGAAAAAACAAAACTTACCATCAGGACGTTCATTATTTAGCTTCCGCAACGACAG
Organism: Pseudotsuga menziesii; assembly: GCA_001517045.1. Lineage (NCBI taxonomy): Eukaryota > Viridiplantae > Streptophyta > Pinopsida > Pinales > Pinaceae > Pseudotsuga > Pseudotsuga menziesii. The sequence continues at coordinate 641,786 of LPNX011092789.1, read as the reverse complement.
CTGCGTAGAGAACTACAGCCCCGATTCACTGTTCAACTGACCTTCGAAAAAACAAATCAAAAAAAAAGGTTAAGTTCCAAAAGACTTTCGACTGGGCAACGATAAAAATAGTTTGTTTCACCTCCAAAACAGCGGCGGCAAAGAGAACTAAAGTTTCGATTCAAACATAAATAGACTTCTGACAGCAATGAAGGAAATCATTCAGATCAAAAGACATCATTTTCAAATCAACTTTAAACTCCACAGTCCAAAGTATTGGCAGACAATAGCAGTTTTCCGAAAAGCATGAAAACAATTGACCTCACTTCAACTTCAAACAATCCCAATTTGTAGCAAAACAAAAATAGAGTTCAGCAATCCAAACAATCCCAAGCAAAATGAAATTAAAAAGAGGGTCCAAAATTTAAAAAATTTGGGAAATAGTTGCAACTGCAACACCAGCTATGGGACAAATAACATCAGCAGATGAGACAAACAGGTAGTAGATGGTCGAGTTCACACAGGTGCCTCTGCTTGTTCAGGTACTCAACCAGGTATGGGAGAAATCCCATCGACAGATGAGTCGAACAGGTAGTAGATGGTCATATGATTCCACAGGTACCTCTACTCGTGCAGGTTCTCAGTCAGGTATGAGAGTATCCCATCGGCACATGAGACGAACAGGTAGTAGATGATCGTGCACATTTGCTCATCCAAGTTCTCAAGCCAGGTATGGGAGGATCCCATCAACAGTAGAGACGGACAGGTAGCAGATGGTACTACAGATAGTAAAAAATCTTCTCTTAGACATCCTGATAGAACTGATTCATGATGACACTTCTCAACCTTCAGTTAGTATAGAGATGATGGAGACAGTATAGATGTACAGATAAAACCTATATGATCGTGATGCTAATGAAGACCGAAGAATACTTTCCTTGTTGAGAGGGAGTGTTGAAGTTTGTGCAACTTTGGAAGATATTATTATTGTATTCTTTATTGTACCTCCTAAGGGAGTTGAACTTGTTGTAATCAATCATGTAAACCCTAGAAAGAACAACGTAAACCTTGGAGTGAAAAGCAAGCAAAGAAAAAGATAAAAATAAATTATTAATAATTTTTTTTTTATTGCTCCCCCAAGAGAAGTTGGCCCCAGTGAATTTTCCACTTGGAAAATCAGTATAAATAGGAGGCGCCCCCTCCTCATTATAACACACATTCACTCAAGTGAAATTCGCATCACTAGGAGAGAGAAGTTCGCACCTGCTGAAGGAGAAGACTGTTTTGGGATTTCTATCTCTGGAAAGTACTTCCATCTTTTCTCTCTCTTCTTTGTACACTGTTCTAGGAATTATTACCTCTATACGAAGGTTGCTGGGTTTTCCAGGATAAAAGTTCTTGTGTTATTGTTTTGTGCTTTGTCTTTTCTCTAGTGATCCTATTGGTAAATGCAATTAAGATATACTGCTATAATCTTATGAAAATCTAATAAGAACAAGTCCAACCAAAGGCATAAATGTCAGAAGGTAGACAGTACAATCCGCTCCCCAAGTGGTAGACAACATCTCAAAAGGACAATGGAGTCTTCAATAACATCAGGCCAAGATAAAACCATCTAGTTCAATACAAAACTTGAACAGCAAATCACTACAATTTTAAATTTGCTACTCTTGACTTTATTTAAAAATTGTAGTGTAGAAAATTCTATGGTGCTTATTTACAAGACAAAATCATAAGTGAAATGGGCGAAGGTCAAGTGATCAAGAAGTTGTTCAGATGGGTCTTTTATCAAAGTTCTCAGTTATATTCTGAAAGCTTGCAAAATGCAACATGCTGAGCAGATGTATATGTGTGCACTTATGGTGCATGGCAAAGTAAAACAAGAAGAAAAAAACCCATGAGTATCTGTGGTAATTATTCATTAACTCGCAATCCTATACAGCATGGGTTTCTCGTAGATTTCGAACTTTACAACTCAAGCATGGATTTGCTATATTCATAAATCACAGTTTTCTCAGTTATATTCTGAAAGGTTGCAAATTGCAACACACTAAGCAGATGAATATGTGTGCGCCTATGGTGTATGGCAAAGTAAAACAAGAAGAAAAAAAACATCGGTATATGTTGAAATTATTTATTAACCAACAACCCTATCCAGCATGGGTTTCTCATATATTTCAAACTGGGAAACTGGGCAACTCAAGCTTGGATTTGCTTCCTTCATACATCACAGTGAATGAGTAATGATGAAATTCGACAGACAACAAACAGAGGCATTAACTTTGCATATAACAAAGCACAAGAGCAAGACATAAACATGCCAAACGCCTCCTTAAAAGAGATTTTTAAAAGCATACCTATCAGAACATGTGCAGATCCAGGTGTGCTAGTACAGTCATGCAGATACCCAAACTCTGAATGTGTGACTAGACCTTCAAACAAGACATCTAAGAATATATGTACATCTGCTACGATCCAGCAGACCATATAATTAAGGGTTGAAGCTATGTTATTAAAAACGGGAAACAGAAAATAATGAAACAGGAAATGGAATGAGAAAAACTACTCCAGTGTTTTGTGGATAAGGAAGTACTAATGTGGAACCAAATTCCATCACAGAAATATGCGATTGAAGTAATAGCTTAAAATTTCCACAAATTCCATCACAGAGATATGCGAATGAAGTAATAGCTTAAAATTACCCACATCACATGGATGTGGATAGCAAACCAAAAGCCAGAAAGAGCCCACAAGGCATGGCATCCCTTGCCAAGCATATTATAATAATACATATAAAATCCCTTGCCAAGCATATTATAAATAATGCATATAAAATTGATTAATAATGTATTAATGCACCTTGAGCTATGCTGAAGTTGTAAATCAGGGGGAGTTTACCTTGGATTCCCAGCAGATGATGCTTATGGCATCTACCTGGGAGTTCTCATAGTCACATATCCATTGGGCCAGGTGTGAGATATACACCGACTTCAGACAAAAAAACAAAATAAGAAAGGTGATTAACTAAATATAAATGTATTAATGCACCATGCAATGTCCATTTGGCTATGGTTTATGGAGTTTCGATTCTCCTTCCATTCTGTCTCCAGACTCTACGAGAGAATCCCCGCTACATGTCCCAATGGAAATAGGCCCCTATCTGGCCAAAAAGAAAGGGTATTTTGAGTATTATAAAAACGTATTAATGCAACCTATAATGGTTCTGCCTGAGAGCGCCAGAGGAGACACAATCCAGGAGTTTCAATCCAAAAATGTATCAAGCACTCTCAAGACGGGGATGGGATGGGAAATAAAACGGCACTGAGAACGAAACCAAAAACAGATTTCCTGATCAGGTTTCTGGCAACGTACGGTTCAGGAGTGCGGATTTACCCTAAAATATTCTGGAATCTGAACCCAAAAACAGGTTTTCTGATCAGGTTTCTGGCAAAGTAGGGTTCAGGAGTGTGGATTTACCCTGAAATATGCTGGAGTCTGAACCCTCTCAACCATCCCAAAAAAGGTATACCATGGATTCATTCTCTAAACAATGCCCAAATGGGGATCTTCAGCTGAATCTTCAATTATTATTTCTATATATACAAAATTTTCCATAAAATTAGTCATAAACATAAATGAATGGTTTTCTATTTTACCTCTTCAAACTAATAAAGGTCTCTGTACAGTGTAGATTTAAATCTTGAAGCTGTGTCAACTCTATTCTTCTTCGTAAAAAAGCCCGTCAACTAACTGATCGATGACAGTGTCAACAAATTTGTTATATCGCTCAGAAAAGACGTCGCCGACTCGTGTTTTAGCACATGATGCCCATGCAAATCCAGCAGCGCCTACAATGGAAGCCAAGCAGACTCCCACAAACTCGCAGATCTTTTGCACGTCCATCTTGTGAAACAGAGAGTTTCCCGTCAACAGCTCCACGTTGATGGCTGCCGCAAAAACAATCTGCAAATCCATAAGAAATTGACAGCATGAGGGCACCCAGGCAAACGCATGTTAATTAATTGACGGGAATTAGAATCAGAGCATCAGGAGGGTTTACTTACCATTGCCAAACGACCCGACAGAATTTCCCAGTCTTCGAATTTGGCTGCATGGTCGATACTGGCGGCGAGGGAATTGAAGAAACTTGGCATTCTGTCGGGCTCGGGATCGACTTTAACAACATTATCTCCACTTTCAGCGAAAGCCCTGAGAGTACATAGGCGGGGGNGATACTGGCGGCGAGGGAATTGAAGAAACTTGGCATTCTGTCGGGCTCGGGATCGACTTTAACAACATTATCTCCACTTTCAGCGAAAGCCCTGAGAGTACATAGGCGGGGTGGAAGCACAACCTTGGAACCCTTATTGTCGTCTGCTAATGCACGCATCTTCGTCATCCTCCTTTTAAGAAATAGGGTCGAATTTTTGGGCGGTAGATTAACACTGTATTCCAGATTACGTTTTGGAAGAGGAAGCTGAGATTTTGGAATATTCCGGGTCATTCTTATTGTTATTCCCATTGCCATTGTCATTGCTCTGCTCTGACTATTCTGAATCAAAAGCTAAGGCAAGGATTCTGCTTACATGTAGCCACCCAGATTGACCTCGCTCTCGAATCTTTTATTTATTTCTATTGGAGATTACATGGTCACTCACTCGGCCACGTCTGTGATAAACGATGGACGGCCAAGACCCAGCAGTTCTCCATGTTTAACAACCACAACACGTTGCCGGCTGAGCTGTGGTTGAGGTTGAGCTGTGGTCTAGCGGTTAAATCGGTGGGATCGGTGGGAGTTTCCATCACTGGCCCAGGTTCGTTCGATTCCCACATGGAGTCCTCAGAGTGACATCTATCCCAGTCGTGACTTACGACTCCGGCCAAAAAATCAAGGGATGTTCTTGTAAGAAAAAAAAAACAACCACAACACGTTACACACTTTTTCATTTTTCAATTTTGTAATATGATGTTTGTTTGTCAAGACACTGTAGATTGGGTGGTTGTCGGGTTGTGATCATTCAGTGCATATTGGGTGGTTGGGACTGGGGAAGTGGTAAAGTTTAAAGATATGTATTATTGGTTTATTATGGTTTTACTTTAAAAAATATTTATAGGAAGGGAAAAAACATTTTACAGTACAACATTGAATGTTGTAGGGTTATTTTGCTGGTCGTTTTGATGATCTAACGGTCAACAAAGCATGGGCTGTTTGATCAAACCATAACAAAGTACAGTTAAGTTCATATTTTTTTAGAATAAATGATTTGTAGTTTAGTTGTTTTTATTGAAAAAAAAGAATACAAACATAATTTTAAGTAATATAGCTTTAAGTTTTTTTCACACAGAAAGAAAAGTTATATATAAGTAAAATCTATAGACAAAATTATAAATCAAAGAACAAGAAAAAGATACTAACTCCAAAGAAACAATGATCACATAACCAGAGACATATAGACATAAAAGAGGAAGCTAAACTCTTCACATAGTTCAAAACACAATTAGTACATCAAACTCTTCACATAGTTTAAAACACAATCAGTAGACCAAAGAGATACAATAAGCCTCATAAAAGAGGAAGCCAAACTCTTCACATAGTTCAAAACACAATCAGTAGACCAAAGAGATACAATAAGCCTCATGGAAAAGCAAGGCCACCAGAGCTAGGACTGAAAGATCTTGATCTTATCTTTTGAGATAAGAGATCCATTCTCTCAGAGAATTCAGAGAAAATATAGCGTTCTTCTACTTGCAAAGTTTGATTTGGAAAGGGAGTCCGCTAATTAGTTTTGTGATATGAAAACATGATGAAAAGAAATGTCTTCTGATCAGCCACCTCCTATTCTTCAGCCATGCCCAGAGATGAAGGATATGGACATTGTTCTTATTGGCTACCTAATCAATGAAGACTTTGGAATTTCCAAAAACGAGTTGTCTTGCTAGATTTTATAAAGTGTGGGTGTTTGACAATTTTCATATCACTTGATTTCATTTCTGCACTTAAAATGGCCCAACAAACAACAACAATTACAAAATTTTATGAATTAAATTCACCTATTCCAGCTAAAAATCAGCAAAAAAGTCAAACTCGTCCCCTAATTAGACAGCTCCCTCCAAAAATGTGAATGCCTTTAAGTTATGAAAATATGTAAAAAAAAATCATCCAAAACCAAAATCCAAAATCTGTAAAAAGAGAATCATCCATAACCGCAATAACTAGCCTTTAGAATTCGAACCAATCATCCATAACCCCAATAACTAACCTTTAGAATTCGAACCACAGTCACAACTCATCCTCCTAAGTTTGAAGAGTCCATCTGAGAGGAGCCGTCAAAATAACCAATGATTTTGCCGTGGATCATAGGTTGCTTGCTCTGGATGTTTCGCATGAGAAAACTTGGATGGTATATCTTTTAAAGCAGAGAGTTCTCTGAATACTGCAAATCCCCTAGAGCCAACATAATTTGCATCGACTTTTGAGCTCTCAAAGATCATTTTATTTCTAACATTCCAAATCTCATAGCTAATAAAACATGGGAGAGACCGCCGATCTTTACCGTGGGACATCCAATTTAAATAACAATCAGGAAATATGTGTTTCCGTCCCACTTGACTGTGCAGGAGCTTGTTCTATAAATAAAGAGCCATATTGCATGAGAGAAGCAAGTGGGAAACAAGTTCTTCACTGCTTAAACAAAGCGAACAAATATTTGGCACATTAATCATGCCTCTTTTAATGAGGTTATCCCATGTCAGAACTTGTTTTCCAAGGCTGACCAAATAAACAAACAGGATGATTTTGAGAGGGGCATCGTGATCCATACAGTGGTATACCACCAATTTGTAGCGGAAATCCAACCGTGAGCAAGCAATTCCATTCAATTTTTGGGGAGTCGCAATTTGGTTGAGATAATAATAACCTTTTGAATGGAGTAAATAAACCAGATGGATTGACAACTTGAAAGGAAAGGAGGCAGGCCCACGGCCCACCTATAATCGGATCTTCCCCAAGACTTGACGAATATATTTGCCATTTCCAGGGGGCATGCCCACCATTCCCAATGATATAGTTAGATACTCTCTTTACATTACATGCTTGAAATCCGAACGAATCCATTGAACATGACAGAGTTTCTCAAAAACACTATTTCCAAAGATCACAAGCCACATACTCTTTGCCAGCAAAGCCGCCTTCTAGAACATAAATATATTCTTTAGAGCGGGCCGGGCCAATGAATCCCATTTTACAAGATGACGTTTACATTTTTCTGACTTACCAAACCCAATGAAGTCGAAGGTTTTTTTTTCTTATCTTGAGGCTGCTCATATTGGGTAAACTTTCAAAGGAAAGAGAGCTTTTATACACAAGTTTGTGACAGAGATGGTGATTTATACAAAATAAACGAAAATCTTGTATCTATTTTTATTATCAAATTAATGAATAACAATTAAAAAATAATAATGATAAAAGTTATTACACAGAAGTCATTGTCAAAGTTAAAAGTTCGGTCAAGATCATCACAATTATGGATATTAAAAAGTAATAATGATAAAAGTTATTACACAGAAGTCATTGTCAAAGTTAAAAGTTCGGTCAAGATCATCACAATTATGGATATCAGATTTTTAATATATATATATATCTATATTTTGATCAAAATGCTATGACTCTGGAGTTATTGTCAAAAATCCACGTTCGGTCAGATTTTTTAATACTTTTAACAATTTAGTTTAACTTATTACTGGAAATTGATAAATAAAGAGTTTCCACAAAGTTATGGAAGTTTTACATCTATATGAGGATAGTGGATATATTTTAATTTAGTGCAAAATGTATCACTCACAAACTAACGGCGAGGATGGATATTCATCATTTGTATCCCAAAATACCCACTATCTCGGATTCCCATCGTCACCGAATCAGAAATTATGTGATATTAAGTGATGTTTGAACAATTTTGTCAATATCGATCAAAACTTAATGAAGCCAAAGTTTTGAAATATTTTAGTGACAAGTGTTTCATGTTGTAAATGTTGATATTTGAGTCTCAATATAACATTAATAATCCGCACATCTCATTCACTCTTCTCGCTCCTCTCCAAATACATTTAAATACATTTAGTCAAGAAGTTACATTAACGGAAGAACTGCCACCTGTTACAATAACTCCTAATCAACCAACAATTACGGTTAAGAAACCATTTTAGTTTAATTAGTTGTTACAAATTTAACAATCTCCACCTTGACAACAAATCATCAAATACTTTGCCAAGACTATTCATCACTTCTTTGTTAAACCAAGAGAAGCCACACACCAACGCAACTTCTCTAATATTACTGGTTTTGTAAACATATCTACACAATTTTCCTCAGTATGAACTTTTTTCAGATGTACTCCACCTTCACTAATGGCTTGCCTTACAAAATGATATTTTACATCAATATGTTTAGTCTTACTATGGTAAACAGGATTTGTAGCCAAATGTATAGCACTTTGGCTACCACAGAAAATAGGGACACTGTTCTGCAACCTTCCAATTTCTCCAAGTAGACCTTTCAGCCAAATTGCCTCTTTGCAAGCATGTGAGGCAGCAATGTACTCAGCCTCTGTAGTGGATAAAGCAACTGTTTCTTGAAGCTTTGACATCCAACTTATAGCTTTACCTACAAGAGTAAAGACATAACCTGAAGTAGACCTTCTCTTGTCCAAATCACCTGCAAAATCTGAATCAACAAAACCGCATATTGAATCACTGGTTCGATTAAAAGTGATACAATAGTCACTTGTGCCTCTTAAGTATCGAAGCACCCATTTCACTACATTCCAATGTTCCTTTCCTAGATTTGCCATGTATTTACTGACAACACCTATTGCATGTGAAATATCAAGTCTAGTGCACACCATTGCATACATCAAACATCCTACTGCATTGGCATATGGAACACGAGACATATAATCCTTTTCTTCATCACTACTAGGACATAAACCTGAAGAAAGCTTAAAATGGGAAGCCAAAGGAACATTCACAGGTTTTACCTTGTTCATTCCGAACCTTTCAAGTATCTTTTAAACATACTTCTCCTGTGAAAAACTGAGCTTACCATTTCTTCTGTCTCTGTGTATTTCAATACCCAAAATCTGTTTTGCAGCTCCAAGATCCTTCATATCAAATTCCCTAGCCATCTGAGCCTTCAACTTGCTGATTTCTCCCATGCTTTTACTTACAAGAAGCATATCATCAACATACAATACTAAGATAATGAATACGTCATTTAACTTTTTGAAGTACAAACAATGATCATACTCACTTCTAGTATAACCTTGGCTCACCATGAAATAATCAAACTTCTTATACCATTGCCTAGGTGACTGTTTCAAGCCATACAATGATTTCCTGAGCTTGCAAACTAATTTTCCTTTACGATGTTGCACATAACCCTCTGGTTGTTCCATAAAAATCTCCTCATCCAAATCTCCATGTAGAAAAGCCGTTTTAACATCTAGTTGCTCTAACTCCAAATCAAGCACTGCAACTAGTGCTAACACAATGCGAATAGATACAAGCTTAACAACAGGTGAAAAAATATCATGATAGTCAATACCTTCCATCTGAGAATACCCTTTCGCGACCAATCGAGCTTTGTATCTTTCAATCTTACTGTCAACACTTTTCTTCAATTTGAAGACCCACTTACACCCAACCACTTTCCTATCTTTAGGGAGTTCAACCAAATTCCATGTCTCGTTCTTCTCCAGAGAATCCATTTCTTCTTTCATTGCCATCTTCCACTTAGCGTTTTCAGCGCAATCAATGGCTTCCTGAAAACAAGAAGGTTCTCCATCATCAGTAAACAAAGCAACAGATGAGACAAAATCAGTATACCTCTTAGGAGGCTTTCTCTCCCTTGTCGATCTTCTTGGTGTAGGTTGTGGGGTTTCCACATCTTCTTGAATTTCTTCATCCTATATGACTTCATTTTCACCAGAAACTTCTTCTTGTTCCTTTGAGTCATGCGAAAATTGGTTCTCCAATTGAACTAGCTGTTTTGATAGTACTTGTTCCTGTTCCACATCAACTTTTATATTTTCTGATTTAATCAGAGAAGATTCATCAAAAATTACATCTCTGCTAATGACAATTTTGCGGGCAGTAGGATCCCACAACCTATATCCTTTTGTTACATCATCATAGCCAACAAAGATGCATTTCTTTGACTTGGGATCTAACTTAGAACGCTGATTTTTAGGAGTAAGAGCATAGGCTTCACAACCAAAAAATTTTAAATTCGAATAATCACAACAAGGATTACCAGTCCATACCTCTTCCGGAATTTTACAATTTATTGCCATGGAAGGTGACCAATTTATTAGATAACAAGCAATTGAAACTGCTTCTGCCCACAACTCTTGACTCAAATTAGCATTGCTGAGCATGCTCCTTGCTCTCTCTAGAAGAGTCTTGTTCATGCGCTCTGTAACGCCATTTTGCTGAGGAGTGTAAACATTTGTCTTATGTCTTACGATCCCTTCATCTTTGCAATACTTCTCAAACTCCAAAGAAGTAAACTCACCTCTATTATCCGTCCTCAAACATTTAATTGTCCTGCCTGTTCTTTTCTCCACCATAACTTTTAATTGTTTGAATGTATCAAACACACCAGCTTTCCTTTTCAAAATATAGACCCAAACTTTCCTTGAAAAATCATCTATAAACAATAGGTAATACGATGCTCTTCCATAAGAAATAGTAGGGGATGGACCCCACAAATCCGAATGAATGTGATCAAGAACACCTTTACTAACATGACTCCCTGCATTGAACTTTTGTCTACACTGTTTTCCAAATATACAATGTTTACAAAACATCAAATCCAAAGTCTTTAAGTTTGGAAGCAGTTTTCGATTCATTAATATTGGAAGTCCTTTCTCACTCATGTGACCAAGACGTTGATGCCATAACTCAGTGGATCCTGACACCCCTTCAGATATTAATGTTGTATCATTAGTTTGAGTTTTTCCAATCAATTTGTAAAGGTTTCCTAATCTTTGTGCCTTCATGACCACTAAAGCACCCTTAGATACTTTTAATATTCCATTTAAACCTGTAAACTTATGACCATTAGAATCCAAAACTCCTAATGAGATAATTTTTTCTTTAACTCAGGTACATGCCTTACATCTGTATGTATTCTTATCACTCCATCAAACATTTTAATGTTTATATTTCCAAATCCAAGAGTCTTACATGGACAATTATCTCCCAAAAGAACACAACCATCATTAACTGTTTGATAAGAAGAAAACCATTCTTTATGAGGACATACATGGTGCGAAGCACCAAAATCTAACAATCATTCTTCATTATATCCCGAAACACTACAAATGGATAACACCTCATTAATCATACCTGAATCAGACTTAACTGAATTTGCCTCAGACTTGGAGTCATTAGATTCTTTTCTTTTCCAACAGTCTTTCTTGGGATGACCAGTCTTGTTGCAGTATCAACATTTGAGTTTGGTCTTTCTGCCCTTTGACTTAGATCTGGAAGTTCCTCTTGACTTTTCTCCTTTTTCTTTAGAACGACCTCTAACATACAAAGCTTCAGGTGTCGAGGATTCAATATTAGCCTTATTTCTTAATTCCTCAGACAACAGTGCTCCAATTACAGTGTCAGATGTACTAAGACTAATAGAAGATACGACATGACCCCAAGACTCAGGTAAAGTGCATAATAGATTTACAGCCTTATCTTCATCCTCAATGTGAGCGTCCATACTATTCAACTGGCAAATAAGATTATTAAATACATTTAAATGATCTTCAATCTTTGTTCCTTCTTTCATCTTCATACCATATAACTGTCTTTTTAAATAAATTCTATTTGTTACAGATTTGGTCATATACAGGTTTTCTAATCTATTCCACAAACTTGCTGCTGATTTTTCTGCAACAATGTTAAACAAGACATCATCTGCAAAGACATAACCGAATTGTGCTAAGTGCTCTCGCATCCAAATCCTCCCAATCATCATCTGACATAGTTACGGGTCTTTTCCTTTTTCCATCTAAGGCCTTATGCAACCCTTGCTGAACTAACAGATCTCACATCTTTAGTTTCCACAACTCAAAGTTATTCTTACCGCTAAATTTTTCAATCTCAAATTTTGAACTAGACATTTTTGCCATTACAATGTTAAGTTTCAGACTTTCAAAAAATACTACTCCAGAGATTTAATGATCCGTTTTTATTCCAAACTTTAAAAAAAAAAATTTAAATATATATTCAAGCCTTTAATAAAGGTTCCCACAAATCTTCACTGCTGATTATTTTTTATTTTAGAAAATATATATATATGAAGCAATTTTTTTTTTAAATTACCACTCTCCTAAATGCTTCACGTCCATACTCTTTTCAGGCTGCACAAAACATTTCACTGCTCCACGCAGGCTGCTCACTACTCCAAGTAGATACTCCACGTAGGCTGCTCACTGCTCCATGCAGGTATTCCACGCAGGCTGCGATTTCAAACACGGTGAGCGGAGATAATTTGCAGTCAGAGAAAACTCCTCCTGACAGATAAACTCCTTCACGCTTGGCAGCAGCAAACACAACACGATTCACCTCATGCTGGTTTCTTCAGCAACACCTTCCAACACTCGCTCTAACTGTCAGCCTTCTCCTCCGACAATGTTCTCCATTGGTTTCTTCACAGCACCAACACGTCTCAGCAGTCGGTTCCAGGCATAGCTCACAATCTCTCACAATCTCGAGGTCACGGCTCTGATACCACTTGTTGATATTTGAGTCTGAATATGACATTAATTAAAAAACAATAATGGACAAAATGCACTCAGATATTACACGGGATTTTAACGTGGTAAAACCCCAATTTGGGGAAACATCCACCTCGGCAAAGTATTGATGTCTTATTCCTTTCAACAATGAAGATTACAATCAGGCATATCATCCTCACATCTCATTCACTCTTCTCGCTCCTCTCCAAATACATTTAAATACATTTAGTCAAGAAGTTACATTAACGAAAGAGCTGCCACCGGTTACAGTAACTCCTAATCAACCAACAATTACGGTTAAGAAACCATTTTAGTTTAATTAGTTATCACAAATTTAACAGTAAAGTAATTTTTTTATATAAGTGTTTTATATTGTGTATTTTTATAGTGTATTTGAGAGGTTTATCCTTTGAAAACAAGGTTACAAGAATTGTGGGTTAATAGGAATCCAAGAATGAAACTCAAGTTTTTTATAAATATATATTTTATATTTATAATTTATAATAAAAATTAAAATCAAAATAAAAAAAATCAAATTAAAACGATAGCAAAATAAATAAATATTTAATGATTCATAAAAGTAATATTTAGAGAAAAATAATTTGAAGTACATTTTGGTTTGTTTAGCACATCTCATTCATCCTACTATAGTTTGATCCTCTATAACATTCAAATTATATTTACTATTTGTATAACTGTGTGTAGCTCTATGTCTTTCCTTAAAGAACATTTTTTGAAAGGACAACATTTCTATACATATCTATAATAAATCGTTGTGTATACTACCCTCTAGAAGATTACTAATTTCATAAATACTAAATTAACACATTTATATATTTTGGGGTAAATCATACTAAACTACAAGTGAATTGTTTGGTTATGTTCACCTTTTTTTTTCCAACAAGTGCATAAGCAAAGAGCTTTCTCCACATGCTACCATATTGTATTACACATTAAATATATAAGTATTCTCTCAAATACAAGTATTCTGCATATGTACATATGCCCTAAAATAGAATATGCATAGTTGGGTGTGCAAACTTAATTTTTTTAGTTTATTTTATGAAGTAATTCTTTTTGAGTAATTCTTATGTTCATTTATTTTGAGTAATTATTTTCGAGTCAACTGTACATATTTTATGAAGTAATCGTTGTTTTCGAGTCAACTGTACATATTTTATGAAGTAATCGTTGTTTTCGAGTCAACTATAGCAACTGGCAAAGTATGCACACTAAGTTTTTGAATGAAATTCTTTATCAGAACTTAAAAGTAATTTATAAAGTCTGCATACCCAACTTCTCAGTCAGTGCTCCAAGCTCCTAAAGTCAAGTGTCCTCTCTTTGTTATGCATCTATGATGGTAATATGTGTAGTTGTCAATTGATGTTATCTCTATCGCGTTTTTGAGTAAGTGTGGGGTCAACGTGGTCTCTCATTGCTACGTCCCTGACCTTCTAAGTGATCTTTTAAGATGGCGGGGAACTCCTTTAGCATCCTTAATTATCCCCATACCAATTTAGAATACAAAATTTTGGTCTATTACATCGGAATCCTAAATTCATGATTCCCAAAACTCCTTTACATGGCAAATTAATAGTTGATCACGCTTAAACATATATTTGACTTGGCCTAATAATTAGTCCGACTTTTATAATCTCGTCAATATTCTAATCCGTTGACTTAACAACATAAATCCATTGCCTCGAGTCTTTCTTACCTATCCTCACTTTTCCATACATTGAAATCCAAAGCGAAGATCGGAAGCGACCAAACTCTTCGTTGTCAACCTCCTCGAATTCCCGACCCTGACGCCTAGACTTCGGCAATTGGAACCCAGAACAACCAATGGTCTTCCAACCAAAATCGACCCGACGTTCTGACTCCGCCGCTACCAATGTCGAGAATTGTAAGTTGACACCACGTATCCAACTTCTAACTAAATTGTCTGACGTCTTGAATCCAACACTACTAATGTTGAGAGTCAAAAGTAGGCAGTCACCACACGTTCTTCACAACTTATACGTTGATTTCGATGTCGGCACCAAAACATCAGCACCAAATTAACGGCTCGGATTAGATTTGGCCATATGATCGACGGTCGTGATTGTTGCAATTCTCACAGACCAACACTTAGTCATTTTTCCAATTTTCGGCGTGTTCCTTATCCAAGTTGTTCGGCCATCAAACTCGACGATATTGCTCCTTCCTTTGGACGATTCAACTATGGGACTTTGGCCCTACTGTCTATGAATTACCCACAATGCCTCTGAATCGGTTCCTTATGGGATTATGGCGTGCATACAAGCTTCTACCTTCCCTGACATAACTATGTAGGGTTCACAACTTAAGGAAATGCAACTTGCCATGCACAATAGGCATTCAATCCGCCTAACAATGTAGTCGATGCACTAAAATAGTTCTTTGACATATATTAATCAAAACATAAACCAGACACACAGATGACTCTATCACAACCATGAACAACTATTGTATTAAGCAATTCAGCCTCTATGAGTCAATCCATTCTTCATGCACATATAATCATTTAGAATATACTATGCACAGAAATAACTTAATTCACAACTATTAACCATATTCACTGAACATTCAAACCATGTAAACAAATTAAACATTTATGAACCATAAGTGGACATTCAAACATCACATAAATACTTATCTTTCAAGAAATTGTTCAGCCATTGGCTATGTGAGTGTAATGTTGTTGTTAGGGAATATCTACGTTATGACTTGGGGTATAGGGTCACCAACGTACTGTAGGTGTGACTTGCATACAACTAGAGTTGAGGAAACATATAACAGGGAATGAGAGATAATGGGATATGTACCTTGTTCCAGATGGTTGATCCAAGCTCTAACTCTTCCTCTCCAATGGTCCATGGCTTTCTGATCTTCAACACCTGCAACAAAGATTTATATTTCCTCACAACATCTTCTATTGTTATACAAAAGAGACATGAACATATGACAATTGCATTTGAAAACAAATAACAATATAGATCATAACTCATAACAATAAAAGCATGTATCAAGACAATGATGGAAGGAAAACACTATGTATTGATGAAGTTGAGGAAACATTACAAAACCCTGTCTGAGACAAGCTTCTTCTGCACACTAAGACTTGAGTCCTCCTTGCTCCTCTCTCCAATAGAATCCTCCAGCATAACCTTGCTCTCAAAATTGCCTCCACTATCCTCTACCTTTCCCCTATTTGTATACTTGTTTGCAGAGAAGGAATTTGAGCCTTAGGATGGTTGGGGAAGTTTGGGAGGTTACCAAAATTATCCCAACTGCTCCAAATTAATCATCTTTTTATTTTTAAACTATTCTTAATGAAACTCGTGGGTTTATGTGGAGCAACTTGCGAGTGACTCGTGAGTTTCCTAAAGGGAATTCGTGAGTACAACTTCTTAGAGATAACACGCAAGTTGCACATACGGTGACCTGTGAGTAACACGCGAGTTGTTATAAGAGAACACCCAAGTGCGAGGTAAGTTTATCTTCAAAAAGGGGTAAGGCTGAAGCATTGAGTATGTATCAAGGATCACATCCATCTATAAGGTTAAGGTCACTTCAATCCATATCGTCCTTATTTGTAATGACACGTGTGGACTCATTACTCAGACGGAGAAGTGTCATTTCATGGTATAACAGATGCCCCCTAATGTGTGAGGTCAGAGGGTAATGATGGCCGAAATACATTACAATCTTTTAACTCGGACGACTTAGAATCAAGGTCACAGAGAAGTACCTGAAACAGACAAATTGGGGTCATTTACAAAATCATCACTGAGAATGCAATGTTCAATAATGTGGAACACTAGCTCCTTTACAAGATACATATACATCATATAGTACGGGCAATGAGGCCATGTATGTTTTACAAAGGTGAATCATAGCCACATTAGTACAATAATAAATCTTTAATAGCTGGAAATAGTGTCATAAGGCATGGCACAATCTTGTACAACTTAGGTTATATAGGTTTTAACCCAAGGTCTTTGTCCAAATCCATAGAAACCAGTACGAATTCTACCATGTGAATAGATGAGTTGAAGTCAAACATGGAAGGCTACCAACAGAATGTTAGTTAGAAAGTTGTGATGACAACCAATGCAGAGGAGTCCACCAATATGGGTAGTGGATCCTAAGGTGCTATCTTTGAAACTCTAGGTATTCTTCTATAGGAGGTATTGATTCGAAGCCATTTTGTGAAGAGGAAGACAATGAATCCTTCAATAGGTCACATGAGTAACTGGTATACTAGATAAGTGAAGATGTACATAGGGATCGGGATGAACAAACAAAGGGTAAATATCCTTGAACAGTGAGCATGACACACAGATGACCCAAGGTATTTTTATACGTTCAATGGAACAACTAGACTTATCTGCCATGTAGGAGACATTGGCAGATTCCCCCATATATTTAGGACAAGTGGAAGAGTAGTGACTCAAACTGTTAGTTGAACTGGGAAGTGAAAAAATGAAACATGAGTATCGGGAGACTCAAACTAGTGTTGTGTTCAAGGATGACTTGTTGCCAACAACTTATAATCAAAGAGTGGATTTCCTTCCTTCATGTCTTGTTAAATTTTAACGAGTCCAAGAAATTAAACTCGAGTCTTTCTTCATTTTTTAGCAAGCTTGAAGAAATTAGAGAATAGTGCTTGATATAACATTGATCCGTGGATTTTACGAGCCCGAATGCTCGTCGGTGTTTTCATAATTTTGAGAGTATGAAAACTCCAAAGAAGACTCTATGGGGGTTATTTTTGCAAATTTAGTCTCATGAGTCCGGAAAAGTATAAAATAATACAAAGGAGAAATCTCTTAGCTTCCAAAGAACTAAGCTTTATATTTTTCATACTTAGTCAACAAGGTCCGAAAAAGGGGTAAACTATCACCAAACTGGCACTCCTTCAAAAGCAAGCATGTAGCCTTAGTTTAACGAGAATGAAGGAAGGAAAGATCACTTGGAATGTTCCATTTATTTACGAGAATGGGACAAACAACAGAAAACTTGATGTTTTGTATTGACGTTTAACGACCATGACAATGACATAAATAACACTCGGAATAGTTTTCATGGTTTAATCCAGAGCACAAAAAAGAAAAAGTAAGCTCAAACAGGTTCCTTTTTCGTAAGTTTAGTCCTTCAGGCCCAAAAAAGAGACAAACCTATATCTGAAGATACTCTTTTAGATTCTAAAGAACTAGAGTATTCATTTTTCGTAAGTTATCCATAGGGTCCGGAAAAGGGTTAAATTTATACCGTTATGGATGATCCTTAATTTCCTTTAATGAGTCTGAAAGAACAAGTAACTCGTCTATCTAGTCATGTTATAACATAAAGTGTGACATGACAATACATGAGAGGGGGTTGATAGGGGCTTAATTCACCCTAGGCCCCATTACAACTTCAAATCATATGATATAACAATGAAATACACCATTATCCAACTTAAGGGGGCACCCCTTGGGGGGTTTTCCTCACTAGCTGAGCGAAAATAAAATAATCCGGACATATGTTGACTCAAATCTGCTGGAGGAATGTTTAGGATGATGAGACACATCATATTCCAAACTTCCAAGCCATCTCCTTGACCCAAGAGACCAAATCAATTTTTTCAGTGAATTCTCTAGTTCATTTTGTGTTGGTATATCCTCTAAAACTGATAAAAATCACCATAACTCAACTCAAGATGAGAACTGGAGAAAATTGACTACTCTGGATGACCTGAAGACACATAAGAATGGTATAAATGACTACTCATACCTCCTAGAACACTGCATTATTCTAGGAAAACCCAAAATACTGCCATCTGTAATAAAATTTAATCATTTGGCCAATAATAAAGTGATAATAATCATTGATCTGGAGATCTGGGGCTAAACTCTCAAAACTGAAACGACAGTATTGGTCATGGGCATGTCTGGAACAAATATATACTATGTTGTTTTCTGAGTCACTGCCTTAGGGACCATGCTTGAATTGGTCAACTGGGTTGACCAGGTCAAAGTACCCAAACTAAAGGTGAGATACTACATCAATATGATCCTGTAAGCATCCAGTGTAAGAAATGATCCAATGGTGTATATCAAAACCAAGCTTAAATCAATGTTATTCATAATTATGGTGACAATAATAATTATAATAAATGATATACCTGTGCTTCTGAAAAATATCAGGACCTTCAAGAAGTCTGCTTATCCATGCCATAATTACAAAGGGTAAACAATGTGTTACTGATGGGTGAGGATGGAAGAACAAGGTTAAGGTAAAGGGGAATGACTTTGACTAAGTGATCTATCTAAATGATAAATAATACACTCAACCAAGGTGACATATATATGATAGAAAACAATAGGGGATTGAGGTGTCTCACAGATGGATAAAGTACTTGGATATGCTTCCCTTAGACTCTAGCAAGTTTTCCTTTGCACTTATTTGCAACATAGGTCAACCTTCAAAGGAAGGTGCCCTGGTAGCCTTCTGGGCTCCAGTACTGAAAAAGACACAACCTTTGCAGGCTAGTCTCACCTTGTTTCCCTGTGGGGAAAATGAGTCGAACACTATAAAAAGATTGAGTTCTCATCCTTTGACCATTAACATTTTCAATACACTTCACATTTCACAAGAGATAGTAGTCGGCCTACAAGAGCAAGTGCACTGGAAATCCTTCGGGGCTCCAGTAAATGACTAAAGCCTAGTCTCGTTGCCAGCGAGCATTCCATAGCCCTGACGAGTTTGCCTCTCCTTGTTGCCCCTGTAGAGGGAAGACGATCCTTACATTATACAAATAATGAGTGCTCAACCCCTTGGCCACCGAATACCTTTTAAACATTTATACTTTTTCATCCTTTAGATATAGCTTTTATGCATTGTGATGTTTTAGTGTTTAGAAACAATGTTATGGTGGAGCACTCATTTCGAGAACTAAAGGAGAACTTCCTAGTGAACCCAGCCACACTGGCCAATCCACATACTTCATAGCTAGAGACACATAACAACATGGAGTCCATCATACATAGGGGTCACAATGGGGAAAATATATCCAATCTCACAAGTCTAAATTAGTATAAGTCATGGGATAATCATTTGACAATGGATGAACTGGATGGATGGGGACAAGTGACACATGGAGTCATCAAAGCACTAAGGTTTACTTATTTGTATGAGCATGGCATGAGCAACAGTCTTCACATCAAATCCTTTGATTAGCCATAACACAAGTTAAAGTACTAGTACATATAAGCATAGGTCACCATAATCATCCTAACATGACGCATAGGTGTTTGACATACATCATAGAGAAAAATCAAACCAAAGAAGCATATACATGATCTCACCACATATACATGTCTCCAACTGATAGGGACCCTCTGTAACTATGTGTACCACATCTGATCTACTACTCTGCTAAAATGAACTAGGTCGTCACTAAAATCATCTCATTGAACCAATGAATCTCAGTCTTGGCAAGGAAAATCATTTGAACAAGGCTCTGTAATGGCTGAAGCTGTAATGATCCATGCTAAACCCCATGTGAAAATAGCTCAGAATAGAATAAGAGATATATCTACATGCTGCATCATGGTAACCCAACTGCAAATGTATATGTGATAACAAGTATATCTCTAAACCACACTCTAACATTTGGATTGGTCCTTTCCTAATCAAGAGAAATGAAAAGAACACATACTATTTGTCTACAACGAATGGTTACATATTCCGCATTTCAATATATGAAAAAATCATCATGGGATATGTGCCTGATATTACCTAGCATTGAATCCTTTTCCCCTATTTAGTCCTTATTTGTCATTTTGGGGTTTTTCTCTATCTAAGTTTATAATTGCTTCTCTTTAGTTTTTGAGCATTTTATTTTCCATATCTCTTAGTTAGATTTTATTTGCTACAATTAGTTAGAAAATTTTCAGCATTTTGGATTTGTTTGAAAATTTTGAAACAAACATGTCTCTAACAAAGATCTGTGAGGAGGGTATATCCTATTTTGTAAGTGTTTTTGGCTGATGTTGTGTACCAAAGATGATGTGGTTCTCAAGCACTCTCTTCCTTAGAGCACTTTCCCACCATGAAGCCAGATGTTATATCACATACAATATGGGGATTTTTGCACCTATTTTTTCTTCAACAATTAGGATGAGGTCCAAATTTATGTTCCCACAAAAGAATACCAGGGATAAGAATGCCAAGATATGATCCTAGTGCTAACGATAATGTAGGTGCGAGACCCATTCTCAGGAAGGAAGCTACCCTAGTCAGTTAACTAGTGTTCCTGTTCAGTTAACCATGTTGTTGAAAATGTAACTTCAAAGGATATTATATTGCATACTATTATTGTATTTTATTGTACCTCCGTTGGAGATGTTTTTCCTTCATCCGTGGATGTTATTATTGTATTTGGTCATGCTAGAATATCGAGGTAAAATCTTCGTTGTAAGTCCCTAGAAGAAACGTTGTTAATTATGTTTTGAGTCTCCCAATAGGGAATTCGTCCCTATTAGGTTAGCAAGTCGTCCCAGTTAGGGTTTCGGGTCAAGTCACTTGTAAAGTATAAATATGAAGGTGCCCTCCCTCATTTGTACATCATTGTTGACACAAAACCCATCAACGGGGGTTCACTCTCCGTCGACACCCAAACCACCGCGATCTCCCTGAGCATCGGCCCAGACAAGTTTTACCCCATCCATCAACACTTGCAGAGCAGATGAAGTCTCAACTGAGATGTTCAAGGGAGAGCTATCAGAACCAAGTTTTCGTAGTATGAAGGAGGACCGTGCATTTACTTATCAACTAAGCGCAGCATTATTCAACAGATCTACTTATCTAGATTATTCATTAACAGAATCATGTCATCATTTAATAGATCGCATTAACATAATGTAATCGCAGCAAAACATCGATGCACAAACAGATCTAGCAGTATAGCATCATTCATAGCAGAGGAACATCGCATCATTCACAGATACACATCACATTCACATTTAGATCCCAGAAAATAGGAAGATAGAAAGATAGTAAAAGACACAATGATTATGCTCAATCTTCGTCATGTTATATTACTCTTTGCAACAAAACGCAGGTTCTCAAAACAGTTCTTCAGTCACATACA
Source organism: Pseudotsuga menziesii (assembly GCA_001517045.1). Lineage (NCBI taxonomy): Eukaryota > Viridiplantae > Streptophyta > Pinopsida > Pinales > Pinaceae > Pseudotsuga > Pseudotsuga menziesii. The sequence goes on along the minus strand of LPNX011092789.1, from coordinate 619,850 downwards.
CAGAGCCAAAAAGCCGTCGTTCTCAAAACCGAGAAGAAGCTCTAAGAAGTCCACCAAGCTAAGAGATCTAACACTTGCACTTCTAAATCTGTTTATAGGCTTGCGCCTTTACATTGATGGTCCACTTTAATTCAATTTCCTAACTACTTCTTAATAGATTCTACAAAATAATGACCACAATCCATAAAATGCGGTCCAAATGTACAAAATATGACCAAAATACATAAAATATTGTAAATATACATTGTGCATCGTTTTCCACCTTGCGCAACATTTGTGACCTTGCACAACATCTGTGATGTTACGTAGCTAACTTACCCCAAAACTTCCTGCCAACAGGCCCCCAACACAATCTTGTCACTCCCCCTCAAGCCACGTCAGCTGCTGGAAACAGTGTAGCTGTTGATCTTCACCTTGAAGTCCTCGTATTGCTGGGTGATTTCCTTGACCTGTTATTTTGTTTTCTCAGTAATCTCTCGGTTGTCTGTCAAGTCATGCTCTAATGGGTGCTCATCGATCTTTGATGTGACATCTTTTATGTCCTCCTAAACCACTTGCAACACTAAAACTGCCTTGACCGAGAGTTGTGCACCAATCTCTTGAAATTCATCTAACTTCGTCGTGTGCCTCTGGTGACAATCCCTAGCCTTTGCAACCAATTGTTGCGAGTCCTTCAACTCCACTACCTTTGTAATCAGTATGACTGGGGGCATCGCTTTAAGCGATGTCTTCAATGTTTCCAATTACCTCTCAGTCTCCTACGATTGTGTGGTCAGGTGCTCCAACTATGCATCTTGGACTACACTGCCCCAAAATTTCGTAGTCTCGTTGGTTACCTGCTTCACTTCTTGCTCCATCTCCTCCAGCTGCATCACTAAGTCCTTAATGGTGCTTTTCCTCTCCACAACTTTCTCCAGTGGTTTTTTTGGGTGTACCAGGTCCTGTAGGTTCGCATTGCCACTCTGTAACTGCGCAATGATGGCCCCAAGCCGCTCTTCTTTTGCTTCCACATCTAGGCCCTCCGTGCTCTTCGGTATCCATTGACAAGCAGCAGAAACTGCCTACTCCAACCGCACTCCCAGAGCTGCGCTTTCTCTACCACTAGACGATCATGCTCCTTCTTGAGCTCCTAAATCTCCTTTCCTTTCTCCTCTATCAGCCTTTCTTTTTCCTTCTGCAACGCCTCATTCTCTTTGCGTGTTGCAACCTCTTTCTCCTGCGACCTCAAGAATTTACCGCTGATAATTTGTTCCATGTCTTCCAACTCTTGATTGGTGACACTCTGCATGTGCACCAATGTCTGTGTTGACAACGCATTAATGTTCAAGGAAATATCCTGTAACTGTAGCAGCAAGTTGTTGAGAACCTCATTGTTGATCTTGATCACATGCTATGGAATTTGTACATTCCTAATCCGCATCCGAGTGTTGATCGAGCCAATCCTATGCACAGTAGCTGCCTCTGGTTCCTTATTCAAATTTGCATCAATTAAAGAGTCAAGGTGATTTTTTACCTCACCAAATCCATCTATTGCTTGCTTCTTCATCTATTCTCTCACTGCATCATTCGTTGTTGTAATAGCCAAAATGATACGATTCAATTGCTCCTCCGAAACTAATGCGTTACCACTGGTCGTACCATGGTCTGACTTTTTCTTCATCCAAGATTCCTCAAACTGTCGCTCTGCTTCCGAATCGGTAGAGGTGCGTGTCGACGTTCCGTCAGAATCATGGTCGCTCAGTGAGTAGAGCAATGGATCCATTGATACATCAACTGGCAGACCCGTCGACACCTCCTCAATACTAAGCGATGCGTGCCATTATAGGGGCCAATATGCCATAATAATATCTAGATCCGTGTCAGAAACTTTATATGTCGTGGGCAACCATTGTTTATCCGGGTCTTGCTACACCTGCACATGAATGGCATGTGGCCCAATCGCAAATTGGAGGACTCGCTAATACTTCACCACAACTTTTTCTGTCAGTCGCGGAACCTTCATTGATGCAGCCTGCAGCACCTCCCAATATATCCAGAACTGAATTGTACATTCTTTCAGTCGCTCCACTTCCTCCACGTACCAGAGGTCCTGGTATCACACACATTTACAAACTTATGTTCCATCTACGTCCATCCCCTGATAATTGTCTGACTCCATCCAAGCCACCAATGCATCAAAATGAGTAACCAGCTGTATGTGAATGGTCGCTGCCCCGCTTGGACTGTGAGTGCATCATCCGTCAACTAGTTCATCAAGAACAATGACCAGTTCATCTACACAACTTGTGCACACTTCTCCATGCAAGCAATGACCCCTGAATTACATTGGTTGGGTTTGTTCCTTCTGACAACCTTTCTACCCAGAATCCTCGTCGCAATGCGAACCACCCGATCGTTTATACTGTCAATGCGGTATGCTCGTCCATCACGCTGCAAGTTATATATTTTCTTCAGTTATGCAGCCAACCTCTTGTCATTCTCTTTCCCCTTGAAGTACTGCAATGGGTCAGGCCCCTCCTTAGGCAGCCCCGTGATCTCTGAAATAAGCGCCATAGTGACTACGACCGGTTTGTCCAGCCATAGAATCCCTCCATGGAAGCATGCCAAGAGTTGCTTTAGACATGCATTTGCCTCATTCAACCGCCCAAAATGTGGCATGTTGATCAGTCCCAACAATACCAATATATCCAAACCCCACGCCCAGTCATGTGGAATTCGTGCTATTGGGTCGCCTCCCACTTGTGCCATGAGTAGATACGGTTCTTTCGTAATCTTCGTTGATGCGAGCATATCATGGTCCTCATACTTCATCCGCATCAATGAGGGCACAATGTCCCTTGTACAAATCATGCCCTATGGTATCACCGACATCTTTACTGGGTACTTATGGTTCTTCGTCGTCGTCTTGGGCTTCGTATTAGGCAGATAGGGAGGCGCATACCCAGGAATATACACAAAGGATACCCCTGGGCGGGCTATGTCTCCTCAGCCCCAGATATTGATGGACCCTTCTATGCAAGTGCCTCCTCCTGTCCCTACACAGACGTTCTAGTCTGCCACTTCTTCTAAACCGGGGACTTCTACCACTACGTCCCTCGCTTCATCTTTGGAACTAATGATGAACCCACCAGCATACTTGCAATTTCTTCTTTGATGGGTACCCCAATGACTGGTCAATACCTCTCGCTGGAAATATCAATTGTGACTTGTGTTGCTGCCACAACTGTTCTCCCTCAAATTAATGTTTTAATTTCTGGGCCCCTCCTCATTATTTCGCACAGTTTGATCGTTGAATTCTTGGACCTCTAGAGCGTGTCTTCTTTTGTTTTACTTTGAAGTTGGATGCCCGCGGATTTATGTCCCCCATGTCCAATTTCGGTTAAGTCGTGGATTTATGGCAGTGGAGAAGTAAAATCTTGTGCTTCAGAGCAGCCTTCGTGAAGGAAAAACGACTTTGGCTGCAGTTGACCCTTAACGATGTTTTAATCGTTGATTTTTCCTTTGATCGGGCCTCTTTTCGTTGTTATATCAGAAGCTGCAAAGTTCCAGCCCCTCCGCCGTTGCGGCTCCAAGATTGTTTATTCGTCCGAAGTCTGGATTCCTCCGACGCCCGATTCGTTTTTGCCTTAAATCGCTAGACCGTAGCTTATACCCTCCCGCCGTTGCGGCTGGGGAGAGCTAGTGAGCTGCCGATGCAATTATCTACCGACGTCTGATTTGGTCCTTTCCCCATCCGTGGTTAGCTTATGTCTTCAGCCTTGGCTCGTCCGCCGTTTCGGCTGGGAGATTCTTTCAGCTCCCAATGTATCATCCTTCCGACGCCCGATTAATGAAGTTTCCCACCAACGTCCGATTAAACCTTTTTCGCCGTGTTTTGCTCACCCGGTCCCTATAATCCTCCGTCGTTGCGGCTCCTAAAGTCTTGTCCTTATCCGATTCCAAAGCTTGCCGACTACCGATTTATGACTTTCCCGCCCAAAGCTTAATCGAGATTCTGTCTGGATGCACTTGGCTAGTTTCTTGTGAATTTATCATTCATGGCAGAAGATGTTAATGTTTAAAACCCCATTTCGCAACAAATAATGCACCGTAATTGTTTGCAGGAGGAATTCGATATACTACTGTGGCGACCCTGGGTGAAGACTGAGCTTGCTCGAACCGAAACCGACACGATCACAAGGAAGACAAAATGGAGAAAAGGATAAAATAAGCAAACGACAAAGGCACGGAATAGGAAAACCTATCCGTTATTGACCAGAAGATAAACGCTCACAAAAAAAAATATGATTGACAAAACGTCCAGAAGGAAAAGACAGCGTGAATGGAAACGAAGAGCTAGAGCTTGAAGAGCTGTCAGTTACTCAATAGCTCGCAGAAGGATTTGAAGTGTTGGGAAGCTGAGAGGGGGAGAGAGGAGGCAGCCGAAGGGTCTCAAATTGTAGTTTAAATATCTGAAAGTAGGATTGAGACAGGGATTTTTTCCCTGGAAAATTTTGTAAATGTTTGCTTGTAAGAGGAACTACTTCGTTTTGCAAAGGAAACTGCAATTTTTTACCTGTTGGAGAGAGTAGAATGGAATGTATCAATGCGACTCAATGAATAATGTTGAAGAGGAACTATTTCGTTTTTAGCGGTGTTTCATTTGCTGTGAGAATGTTGAATTTCCTGAACCTATGTTCTTGTTGAATGTTCTTCGGTATCTTTTTTGATATTTTCCACTGTGAGCAATTAGTGTTGTTATAAAATGATCGGCTATCTGGTTATTTAAATATCTATAAGTGTTCATGTGTCTTGAAAGAAATATCAGCTATCTGTGATTCTTCATAATGCATGTGCAAGATGTATTGCTCACCCAGAATGAGAGCCTTGCTCCCTAGGGATAGATTAGATAGTTAGTTTATTTCTTATTGTATCTGATTTGGTTGCTTGCGAGCATAAGACGAGAGGTAAGAACCTGCTCATCACATTGTGACCGCTCCCTGCATATTGATCGCTCTACATTTAGTTAGGCACTTGCATCTCATTTCTTAAAGTCAAAATACAAAAACTCGGTGGGCCGAGCCGCAACCGGTAAAGCCTTTGTTTTGTTTCTTGATCTACGGTAGCCGGACCGCAAACCGAACGGATTCCCTATTCCAAACAGTCAACGGGCTAGTTGGGAACGTTGATTGGGGAGAATCCCTTACTGTTGTCGCCTGCGAATTTCCAGGCTTCAACAGTTTTGGCGCTAGAAGGAGGGCCGCCAGTGCATGGCTGGCCAAGGAAACCCATTTTCCCGTGGTTATTTCGCTGGTTACAATTCTGAAAGTAGTGGACCGCGCAATCCAATTCCGGAAGAAGAAAAAAGAGAACATATATATGCTGTTGGTAACGAAGTAGTTAACGACCTAAGAAGACACACCCGGGCATACGTAAAGAAGCTTGGAGGGTTGCCAATTATCCCTGAATTACCTAGAAGAGAGTACAAGAAGAAAAACCGTCCTATAGCAGAAGATTCATTGTTGGTTGGAGACTGGGAAGAACTTGTAGAGACTGCTTTGCAAGAAGTTGAGCTACCTTTGAATCAAGAAGGCCCAGAAACCCCTTACATTTCTCCTGTTCACACCCCTGTTGGTTCACCTCCTCACTCTCCACCTCAACTCATGGCCGGTGTTAACGCCAATCAACCTCCTCCCAATCCACCTAATCCACCACCTGCATGGAAAGCCAGGTCACCCCTAAACCTGACTCCCCCTTTGCATGACCTACCTTAAGCCTTTGAGAAGTTACTGCCTAAATTTGACCCCAATGAAAAGATCCTAGTGGACGATCATCTACAAAGTTTCTACTTGGCGATAGAAGGTCTAAGGGCTGGGGAACATGAAGATGTAGTGCGCAGACTTTTCCCGCATACCCTCAAAGGAGCCGCTA
>LPNX011092789.1:595220-610268 GCA_001517045.1 Pseudotsuga menziesii | reverse complement strand
TTGAAGGAGTGTTATTCAGAAAGAATTATGACGGGGTTCTCCTTAGGTGTTTAGAAAAGGAAGATGCAAAGAAAGCAATGGCAGAATTACATGACGGTCCGACTGGGGGACATTATTCCGGCGACACTACAGCCCACAAAATCCTTAGAGTCGGTTACTTTTGGCCTACACTCTTCAAGGATGCACATGCACATGTCAGGAAATGTGATATTTGTCAAAGGTGTGGTGGAAGATAGCCCAAGGCAGCCGCACCCCTAAAGCCTGTTATGATCACAGAACCATTTGAACAATGGGGGTTGGACATTATCGGGGAAATAAAACCAAATTCTTCCCTACTGCACAAGTACATTCTTACTGCGACTGATTATTTCACCCGCTGGGTCGAAGCTATCCCATTGCGCAAGATCAACGAGGACGAAGTCATCAGCTTCCTACAAGATCATATCATGACCAGGTTTGGAGTTCCAATTTCAGTAGTTTTTGATAATGCCAAATACTTTTCATCAATTAAATTGACTGCATTTGCTCATGATAAAGGGATAAAATTACATTATTCTTCTAACTACTATCCGTAAGGGAATGGCCTGGCTGAATCCTCCAATAAAAGCCTCATTAGAATCCTGAAGAAGTCTGTCATAGAAAACCAGCGAAGTTGGCACTCAGCCTTACCCAACGCCCTATGGGCTGACAGAGTCACCCCCAAGTATGCAATAGGAGTGTCACCCTATACCCTTGTGTACGGTAAGGAAGCTATCCTGCCTCCCAATATCATGCTGCCATCTTCCATACTAGCTCAAGAGTCTAGGGGGTCAGATGATGAGGTTCTCCAAATAAGAATATATAATCTCCTGAAGGCAGAAGAGGCCAGATCCAAGGCTAGAGAACGTTTTAAAGAGCAGCAAGAGTTAGTTAAGAGATGGTTTGACAAACATAAAGCTGGGAAAAAAGACTTTGAGGTAGGAGACTTAGTCCTCAAATGGGATCACCCCCATGATGAGAAAGGAAAGCATACCAAGTTCCAGTAGTTATGGGTAGGCCCTTTTCAGATTGTAGCCAAACTTGGCCCTGCTACATATAAGCTGCAAGATTTACAGGGATGGGAGGAGAACTTGCCAGTTAATGGTTTGGTTCTCAAACCTTACTTTTCTTGAGTTTCTTTGATTTTTTCTGCCTTGTATATAAATAAGTTGTGGGTTTGTTTTCGAGTCATGCTTTCATTCGATTTAATTTTAAGTTTTTGATTTTCAATAAGGGGAACGAACTTGCGGTTGTCTGGAGGATATTAAGGTCTTTTGGGAATAGCAAATACGTTGAGTGTCAACCTGTGTGTTGCTAAAGATTTCTTCCAGCCTAACGGTTTTCTCGAATAAAATGTTGTGTGCATTGAAGTCCTGCTTAACCCCTGTGAATTAGACCGGATTCGAAGAGTCTGGAGTACTATGTCGGGGCTCTATCCACGTCACATTTAAAATGTTCTAAGGAGCGACAGTAAAGGACCCATGGGCAGAAGCAAGGTGAACAGTGTATTAAATATAAATGATCCCATGCCAAGAAACGAATGCCAAAAGGCAAGTAAAGAGTCAAAACTTCTAGAAAAGCATCATAAATCGAAGCAAGTGCTGAGTCATAAATACTAAATTGCCAAAAGATCCTCTCCGTCCATGAGCTGAAACTTAAAGTACACCACTCACACAAAAGGGCACTATGGGATAGAGGATCCTGAATTAAAATTCAGTAAGAAAGGCGTACGGAAGGACTCAGATGAAAGGGACAAAAGTCCAAAAGCACAAAAGTGTTAAAATGGCATGGGAACGAGGAACAAATAAATATTGTTGTTTACTGTCTGCTATAACCCCATGGTATCCACATTGTTAGCTACCTGAAAACAGAGGTAATAATGAAACTCATTTGATGCATTTTTTGTTGTGAAACAGTCTGCCACTCAAAGAAAAATCACCAAGAGATCTAGGTTCACCAGGTAATCGCCAGTTGTTGCTGCCACAACTATTCTCCCCCAAATTAATGTTTTAATTTCTGGGCCCCTCCTCATTATTTCGCACAGTTTGATCGTTGAATTCTTGGACCTCTAGAGCGTGTCTTCTTTTGTTTTACTTTGAAGTTGGATGCCCGTGGATTTATGTCCCCCATGTTCAATTTTCGTTAAGTCGTGGATTTCTGGCCGTGGAGAAGTAAAATCTTGTGCTTCAGAGCAGCCTTCGCGAAGGAAAAATGACTTTGGCTACAGTTGACCCTTAACGCTATTTTAATCATTGATTTTTCCTTTGATCGGGCCTCTTTTCGTTTTTAGATCAGAAGCTGCAAAGTTCCAGCCCCTCCGCCGTTGCGGCTCCAAGATTGTTTATTCGTACGAAGTCTGGATTCCTCCGACGCCCGATTCATTTTTGCCTTAAATCGCTAGACCATAGCTTATACCCTCCCGCCGTTGCGGCTGGGGAGAGCTAGTGAGCAGCCGATGCGAGTATCTGCCGACGTCCGATTTGGTCCTTTCCCCATCCACGGTTAGCTTATGTCTTCAGCCTTGGCTCGTCCGTCGTTTCGGCTGGGAGATTCTTTCAGCTCCCAATGTATCATCCTTCCGACGCCCGATTAATGAAGTTTCCCGCCAACGTCCGATTAAACCTTTTTCGTCGTGTTTTGCTCACCTGGTCCCTATAATCCTCTGCCGTTGCGGCTCCCGAAGTCTTGTTCTTGTCCGATTCCAAAGCTTGCCGACTACCGATTTATGACTTTCCCGCCCAAAGCTTAATCGAGATTCTGTCCGGATGCACCTGGCTAGTTTCTTGTGAATTTATCATTCATGGCAGAAGATGTTAATGTTTAAAACCCCATTTCGCAACAAATAATGCATCGTAATTGTTTGCAGGAGGAATTCGATATACTGCTGTGGCGACCCTGGGTGAAGACTGAGCTTTCTCGAACCGAAACCAGCACGATCACAAGGAAGACAAAATGGAGAAAAGGATAAAATAAGCAAACGACAGAGGCACGGAATAGGAAAACCTATCCGTTATTGACCAGAAGATAAATTCTCACAAAAAAAAAATGATTGACAAAACGTCCAGAAGGAAAAGACAGCGTGAATGGCAACGAAGAGCTAGAGCTTGAAGAGCTGTCAGTTACTCAATAGCTCGCAGAAGGATTTGAAGCGTTGGGAAGCTGAGAGGGGGAGAGAGGAGGCAGTTGAAGGGTCTCAAATTGTAGTTTAAATATCTGAAAGTAGGATTGAGACAGGGCTTTTTCCCCTGGAAAATTTTGTAAATGTTTGCTTATAAGATGAACTACTTTGTTTTGCAAAGGAAACTGCAATTTTTTACCTGTTGGAGAGAGTAGAATGGAATGTATCAATGTGACTCAATGAATAATGTTGAAGAGGAACTATTTCGTTTTCAGTGGTGTTTCATTTGCTGTGAGAATGTTGAATTTCCTGAACCTATGTTCTTGTTGAATGTTCTTCGGTATCTTTTTTGATATTTTCCACTGTGAGCAATTAGTGTTGTTATAAAATGATCGGCTATCTGGTTATTTAAATATCTGTAAGTGTTCATGTGTCTTGAAAGAAATATCAGCTATCTGTGATTCTTCATAATGCATGTGCAAGATGTATTGCTCACCCAGAATGACAACCTTGCTCCCTAGGGATAGATTAGATAGTTAGTTTATTTCTTATTGTATCTGATTTGGTTGCTTGCGAGCATAAGACGAGAGGTAAGAACCTGCGCATCACATTGTGACCGCTCCCTGCATCTTGATCGCTCTGCATTTAGTTAGGCACTTGCATCTCATTTCTTAAAGTCAAAATACAAAAACTCGGTAAGCCGGGCCGCAACCGGTAAAGCCTTTGTTTTGTTTCTTGATCTACGGTAGCCGGACCGCAAACCGGAAGGATTCCCTATTCCAAACAGTCAACGGGCTAGTTGGGAATGTTGATTGGGGAGAATCCCTTACTGTTGTCGCCTGCGAATTTCCAGGCTTCAACAACTTGCTCACAAAGCATGTCACATAAGAGCCCCCCAGTTCTCAATGGGCACTCAACCTTACTCCACTCTGCAACTCAACCAATCACTTCAACTCAACTCACTGCAACACTCTCTGCGACTCTATCGACAACTCACACTTGCATAATGGTGAATTCCGACCGCGTTCGACCACTTCTCATAACGTTGAATCGATCTTTCACCCATTATGACCAAATCATTACGATCCCTTTTCCTCGTCATGACCAAATCAGGCAATTAATCACCTGAATCCACTGTTGATCATGTCAATCCAACGGTTGGATCCGTCATTAATACACGTCTCATCCAAGAGCGTCGTCGGATAACTGTTTTAACTGTTGACTTTATGGCTTATTTGACCATTAGTGGAAATTTGGGGTCTAAAATGGGCCTTATAAGAAAACACACCAACACTAAATTCTTGTGAGTTGGAATTCAAGAACCAATAAAATTTCAATAAAATGAGTCAACCATAATGGTTGAATTGACATATTTGTCATAAAAAACTACTTTTTTGTTCGTATTTTCGACATATTTCCGTGTGTTTTTACTCAAATTTCCAGCAGGAGAGCTCGTTGGATGTGGAATTTAATTCTTCATCCAACAAGTACCCACACTACATACTTTCGATAGGCCTCTCTACCCCAAAAACAAGAAATACCTAAAAAATGTGATGATAAACACTCGGAGATATGTCGAAAATACCAACAGAAAAAAGTAGTTTCTTTCTTTCTTCCTCCAAAATTAATAAATATTATTTTATTATTTTCCTTAGGATGCCCATTTTAGACCTCAATTTTCCTCTAATGTCTGTTGTGTCCCTGTGGCTGTTGCGACATGACTCTCTAACTATGATACTGACTCCTCTATTTGCACATCCACTTCCTCTTGGTGCGCCATCCTCCTAACTACCATCTCATGCAAAAACAAAGATTTTTTTTCATCGCATAGTGCCTCAAGCATCGCACGGCTCCTGGCTCATCCTATAGGGCTTCAGCTTGCTACCATTCACTATCTTTGGCAGCATCGCTCCATCTAATTGTTGCAGTTGTACTGCACCTCCTGAAGTAATGGAATTAATGAGATATGGACCTAGCCAATGCATCTATAACTTACCTGGATGTTTCACAAACTTGTTGTCATACATCAATACTAGGTCTCCTTGCTGAAACTGTTTGTGCTTAATATGTCGACCATGCCAAGGTTTTTGTAGATCCTTCTCAACGCGTTGGTGAAAACTCACAAGAAAGCGGTCTTCCTCGAGCTGCACCTACTGAGCCAGGAGTTCTTCTAATGCTTCTTCATCATCCATGCCCGTCGCTACTGCTATGCGCAAACTCAGAACAATGTACTCCATTGGCATGACTACCTCTTTTCCATACACCAATTTGAACGGTGTATGTCCTGTCAATCTTTTGCAAGTGGTGCGATATGCCCACAATATTGTTGGAATCTCTAAAGCCCAGTCATCACAGTTTGCATTACATACCTTTATGAGCGCGTGCTCCAACACCTTGTTGAATGCGTCCATTGTCCCATTTGCTTGTGGATAATATAGGGTACTCTTCTTATGTTGTATTTGAAGCTCCTCTGTCAATGCGTTGACTGTGCGATTGATGAAGTGACTCCCCTAGTCGCTCATCAATATCCTTGGGCACCCAAACCGAGTAAAAATGTTGTCAAACAGGAACCTCGCTGCTATCACATCGACACAATCTACAGCAAGTGCGGCTTCCTCCCATCGTGCCAAATAGTTTGTCGTTGTAATGATGTATTATGCACCAGCTCTCTTCCCAGGTGGGTTAATGGGCCCCATAAAGTCCATAGCCCATTTATCAAATGGATGCAACGTCATGTGAGGTACCAGTGGCATCTCATCCATCCTTGACAGTTTCCCAGTTCTTTGATAGACATCACAAGTCCGCGCATAGTCTGTCGCATCACCAGGGAGAGTGGGCCACCAAATTCCTACACGGGGCACCTTACTGGCAGTAGCGCGACCGCCATAATGTCCACCTGTGACTCTTGCATGTGCCTTTGCCAATATTTTCCCTTGTTCATGTGGTAGGACACACCACTGTAAGATCTCATATGGTCCTAGCTTATAGAGTTGTCCAACGATCAGTTGGAAATCCACGACCTTAATAATCAACTGCTTCTTCTGACTTGTAGTAAGATCTTCCGGTGTTGTTCCCATCGCTAAAAACTGAACTATTTTCTCATAGTACTCATCAACCATCTAAACTCTGAATAGTTGCGCATCTGGTAACCCATATTCAATGTTTGTTGGTTCTTCACCTGTCTCAATCCGCGATAAGTGATATGGGCACACATTCAAGCGCCCCGGCTTCACAATTATCTCAAAATCAAACTCTTGAAAGAGAAGTAGCCAACAACATATCTTCCCCCCCAACACAGGCTTATTGACCATGTATTTCAAAGCAGAATGGTTCATGAACATATTGAAATGATTGCCCAATAGGTAATGTCGAAACTTTTGCAACGCATATACCATTTCCAGACCTTCCCTCTCTGTTGTATTGTAGTTTTTCTCTACAGATGACAGCTTTCGACTAGCGAAAACAATCGAGTGATCAAGATTTCCTTCACCTGGTTGTGCCAGCACTACTCCTAGCGCAATGGACGATGGATGCACATGGACGTGGAACTCCTCAGTCCAATCAAGAAAAACTAGTATTGGTGTGGAATCCATCTTGGTCTTCAGCATATCAAAACTTCCTTGACACTCCTGACTCCATACAAAGACTGCATCCTTCTTGAGCAACCTCTCCATAGGATTTGTGATCGCAGCATGGCCTTAGATGAACTTGCAGTAGTATCCTATGTGTCACAGTGTCACTCTTAGTTTCTTCACATTTGTAGGTGGTGGCAAGCTCAAAATCAGCCCAATATTTGCAGGGCCAACCAACAGTCCTTGCTTGTAAACAATGTGTCCCAACAACATCCTGAAAGGTGCACAGTAAATGCACTTCTTCGAGTTCAACGCAATCTAATGCTTTTGACATCACTCCAGCATCAGTCGCAGGTTTTCCAAATGGTCCTTGATCAATCCATAAACCATTCATTCGTCCATATAAACCTCCAAAATCTTCTGAATAAAATATTTGAATGCAGTGACAACAATCCTAGAGAATATCGCAGGTGCATTCTTCAGTCCAAAGGGAATCACTGTGTACTGAAAACATCCCCATTTAGTAAAAAAGGTTGTTTTTTGGCAATCTTCCTTCGCAATCTTAATTTGGTGATAGCCTAAAAATCCATCTGTGAATGAATAAATTTCTTTACCACCCACTCCTTCTAGCACCTCATCAGTGAATGGTGTCGGAAATGTATCATGCAGACATGCATCATTCAATTTTCCAAGGTCGACACAAATCTGAACCTCACCTGTTTTCTTATCTTGCACAACCATGGGGCTGATCCATTCTGATTCTTCAACTGACTCTATTATCCCAACATCCAACATCCTGTCGAGCTCAGCTTTGACCCTCTCCTTGTATCGTGGATTCAAACGATATGGCTGCTACCTGAATGGCTTCGCATCTGGTTTCAGCGGATACGAACCTCAACTTTGACTCCCAGTATTCCCGTCATCTGAAAAAACTTTGTAGGAAACAAATCTTAGAACTCATGTAACAGATCTATTATCTTTGCCATGGTTTCTTCGTCCCAGTGGTCCCCAACATTTGAAAACGTTGGGTTGTCGTTTGTCCCAATGTTGAACTTCATAATTTTTAATGGCTGATTCATCGGATCCATCGGTATGTCAGGTGTTGCGACATCCTGACTCCCTTCTGTTTCTGGAATATTGATGTTCCGTGGATCATCACAATCATCGAGTCCTCCTGTCACATTATAGCATTCCATAATCGACTGCATTGGGCATCTCTCATGTGGATCCACTGGATATGCAACTGGAACTACCTTTAGAACAACATCGAGGATGTGTTGCAGTGCATTGTGAATAGGTGGATTGGTATGCGTGAAACTGAAGGTGTGAGTGAAGTAAATCATCAACTATTCCCAAGTAGTAATTTCTCTACGCAGCCCAGCTGATACGCACCATGATCATGGCATCTCATCCAATGTATGGACAAAGCATGGACCCATACATCCTTTGCTCACGATGCCCACAAGGTCTGACACTCAATCAGATGATCACCGGTATCATTCCGCCCATTGTATTGTTCAGTGTGGTACTCTTCTGCGTTGCCAAAACGAATTGTCATCAATCTTCGACACTACGACCACCCGTTGATCAAATTTTTATGTGTCGCCCATCACCGTGCTAGCATAGCCTTCAACACTTCATCCAATGCAAACAATCGTTGCGGTTCTGACACCTTATCCTCCAATTCCAATAGAAACTTAGACAACTCCGACAGTCCTTCATATATTGGTAATTCAACAGTTTCGGTTGCAACTCTGCACAACGACTGGGTAATCAGGCCACACTTCATTAGCGATACCTCATGCATTCGATTATGACAATTCTCTAAAGAATCATCAGAGTCGGAAGACACCGATTTAGAGCTGTTCCAACCAATTTCCCCATCGACAGTTGGATGTATGTAATCTTATGAAATGTTATATGCATGATCCCATCCTCTTACAACTTCTTCCTTAACCGGTTCAACATATTTTTTCCCTTCAGTTGGATCCATCGGAGCGATGACTCTGATGTCGCAATTTTCAAAGGTCATCACTCTCTTCTTAAAATTAATCACCGCCAAGTTGTCACTAGCCCATCTAATCCCCAACAACGCGGGATAGGAGCCTCTGCCATCAACAATGTCAATAACAACAAAATCAACATAAGTCTTCATCCCCTCAACTTCCACAGCAAGGCGCGGAACTTGCCCAATCGGTGTTACTCTGGTCTGGTTAGCTAGTTGCAGCTATATGGGGGACCAAACAAACTATGGGCTCCCCATATTTTGTCATGTCTTCCTTGTTAGAATATTTACGTCTGAGCCTAGATCTAAGATGACTAAATCTACCTCGTAGTCCCCAATCTAAATATTCATGTGCATCTCTTTTCTTGTATTTTTCTTATGTAAATAGTTCATCGCGACTCTTTCCCTCCCTTTGTCGGTCGATGTAACAAAATATCAATGTTGGCAAGAGCATCAGGATCCTTTGCCAGTGACAAGAAACTTTCAAAACACATCTGCAAAGTACCATGCTGTTGCGATGGTCCTACTACCGAAGTTGAATCAAAAGAAGTTGGCATTTCATAAACAAGAAACTTACCCAGATCTCCTCTTATTGCATCACGCGCTTCAAAGAACGTCTCTTTCTCAGCGTCGACATCGAACTACACCTTCTTCTTTCCATCCAACCTAATTTGTGTAAATGGGATATCCTCCCCCATCATCGCACCTCTGCGAGTAATGGCATCAACATCAACATCCTGCATCCTGGGTTCTGCTGAGATCATCCCAACTGTCGATCCTTGATTCTGGTTCAGTGGTGGATTCATGGGTTGGTTCACGTTCTGATTTTCATTCTGGTTCTGATTTTGAATCTAGTTTTGGTTTTGATTCCGCAACTGGTTCTAGTTCTGGTTCTGCAACTGCGAAACGTTCCCTACCTGCCACTTCGTGATTAGCTGTGGACAATTCTCAATAGGGTGGTCAACAATGATACAATAAGTACATTGTGCTTGCAATTGCGGGCAATATCTATGATAATGTCCCAGTACCCCACAATTATAACTTTGTCAAGGTCTGCATCCTCGTCCTCCTCCTCAACTGAAACCTCCACCTTGTCCTCCTTGGAACCCTCCGTGGAATCCTCCTTGCTGCTGATACTATGGTTGATTGAATTGTTGCTGTTGCGGGGGATTCTGATGTAGTTGCGCATATTGCAGTTGACTATACTGTGGTTCCTGTGGAGGTGGTGAAACAAACTGATGTTGTGGCACAAACTGCATATGTGGTTGCGGATGTTGTACAAACTACGACCGTGGTTGCACCTATAGAACAAACTACATATGCAATTACGATGGTGGCTGTACCACCTACGGTTGCTGTTGCGATTGCTACACCGTTCTATGGTCCTCTCCCTTTACATAGTACATGTCCATTGTTTTGTCCTTAAGTAAATCATAGGCACGACAATCCTTATATTGATGCCCAATAGAACCGCAGAATGTGCAGTATAAATTTGTCGACGTCATGACCATCTTCTGCATATATCCACAATCTTCATGACGATGCCCATAAACTTGGCAGATACGGCACCATGGCATGCCGCCACAAATCAATGGATTCGGCGCTCCCGACAGTAAGTAGTTTCGAAAATCTAGGCATTGATCCTTAGTATATCCATGTGCGCGACATCGAGTACACCAGACTTCCTCACGATGATCTTTTCCTTTCTTGATATCTTGCAACTGGAGTGTCAAGTTCGCCAGCTGTTTCTGGATCTGATTCATACCAATTGCATTCTCGCCAACAGGTGAAGTTTCCAACTTCATCATAATCTCTAGATTCTCGCTCTATGTCGCAATCTTTTTTTGCATCAATGGTAGCCTAATATGAGATAGTAACACCGCAATGAACCATTCCTTATGTTGAATATCACTCATCTTGAAGCTGACTCTCGCCATTAGCATCTTAAATTGTTGATCAAAGTCCCAAACAATTTCATTTGGATACTGCTTAATCTCCTTCAGTTCTGTGATATATTATGCCTCATATTTCAATTTTCTGAATTCTTCAATCAATCCCTTTCTTACTTCAGCCAATGTTTTTGTTGCAATCCCTGTAGGAACTTGTACAAATTTCATGAACCAATCCAGTGCACGACCTCGAAGGGTTGTCGCCAATTGACCTTTCTTGACATCATCATCCACAGTTTGTTTGACAGTCCACACTGCTTCACATAAGAACCAATATTGCTTGGGATCTTCAGTCTCATTTCCATGGAATAGGGGTAACTTCACATCATCGCCTACTATCCTAGGCCTTCTTCATGTAGTCGCTAATCCGCTACTATTAGAATGTTGTTGACACGTCGGACAAGTCGGTGTCGAACTCGTGTTCCTTTCTAAGTGTGGTGCAGTGTATGGAGGTGTGGGTACGTTGTTGCTCTGGATCGGACTTTCCTCATGCTCGAGCGTATCCTGTTCATATCCTTCATCGTTGTAGGTTCACTTCGTCCTGTGTGGTCTTCTCTCGCAGTCTCGCATTTCGGTCACAGTAGGACTCTCTCCTGTCCTCTGCCTCTTCTCTTTCCGAAACCTTGCTCCTCCTCTCGTAAGACCACTTCCTTCCTCGACTTCCCTCATAGTCCCATTGAAAATTCCATCCATCTACCCCATATCATTCCATCCAACCCTCGTCTTTGGGATACCTGCAACCTCCGCCCACCAGATTTCTACTGACCGGAGTTCATCTTCAATATACCTTTTCCGCAGATGAGCATCTTAATAGACAATTGAAATGACAACAGAAACCTACCTCTTGGTCCATTGAAGAACTCCCTTTCTGCATCGCTATAGGATTTAACTATTTCAACCATGAACTCAGTGATATATCCTTCTAAGACACTATCAAGCCAGACTTAAACAACCCTTGATGCTTTGTTGTCTACCTTCTGCAACAGTTAGATCGGTTCTGAGGTCCAGCTAGTCGGTTCGCCTCCTTGGAAATTTGTCTTCTGATATGTCAATCGCACCAACCACTCATATAGGATGATGATCTAGGAGGATATTGGTGGCCACCCACCTATTCCACTTGGACCCCACCATTTTTTCTTTCATTTTTCTAGTTTCCTTAATTGTAGCACAATTTACTATTTTTGGCAGTTTTCAGGTCCTAAACTTCCAGAGCCGTTTGGAGGGCCTAAACGACATTTTTTCGGCATCGAATGGTTGGCTAAACATGAGTTCATTTTCAACTTAATATTTGCTGCTTACGGATGTAGTCCTTGAATAGATCTTTCTAACGATGTATCATGCGTGTCAAACAGAGGTAGTATGCCAAAGTTAAGACCCCAAGAAATTGATGTACCAAGTTACCCAATGGGGCCCACATTCTAGCGTTTCACCTCTTAGGGTTAGGTTTTTGGATGTGTAGGTGTTATACCAAAATTCTGTCACCATCATGTGATGAGATCCTTAACTTCCATGTTTTCCCTTGTTAGGATATATAGACACTTAGGAGTTAGTTAAGATCAACTTGTGTAATATATCCGTTAGGTAAAAGTGTGTTTCTTTAGTATGCATTAGTATGCATTTGTAAATATTCTAATCCGATGGTTACAATATGTTCTAGACATAGAGTAATCCAACAGTTCAACTTCTCTTAGATCATACCTACCATTGATATGTGGCTTAACACTCGATTGGTCTATGATCTCTATTTAAAGAGCATAGAGGGTCCTTGGCTAGTTGATCGATTATGAGAAGCTCATGTAACTTTCTTTCTTTTGCATAATAAATTGCTCCGAGTAGCTATTTGGCCGGGGCCGTGGACTGTTTCCCTCTCAAGGGTTTTAACCACGTGACAAACATTGGTGTATTGATCTGTGATCTATTTGTGTGAAGCGGTTGTTCTTAGTGTTCGGTCCTTTGGGAGTACCCTATGTACCCTAACATGGTATCATAGATTTTATGAAGAGCTGCTTTCGGTTTTGATCAAGATCTGGAACCGGTGTTACCGAAACTTTGAAAGGGTTTCTATTTTTTGGATTTTCTGTGCATTTGTGGCCCGTGGGAGCTGTTCCATTGTGTCCGGAGCACCATTTCCATTTGGAAACAGTTTTCGTTTCACCGAAAACCGTTTCCGTTTGCTCCAGAAACACCCATTTCGGCAAATCTGAAGGTATAATGTTACAGTGACGGATTTGTTTTTTTAAATCTCTCATATTTTATCAGTTTTATTTTTAGATCATTTTATTTTAGTCTCGGACTGTTGTCTTCTCTGGCTGCGTATGCTCTTTGCCGTGCACCTTGCGCGATCGCGGCGAATCAAAAACAGCGAGGGAAATTTTTTTTGTCTTCTCGGTTACGTATGCTCTTTGCCGTGCACCTTGTGCGATCACGGCAAATCAGAAATAGCGAGAAAACTTGAAAATGTAGACTTTCTGGGTAAGCTAACCAAGATCTAACCCCATTGTGTGGAAAAAGTTTTTTTGTTTTTGTTTTTCATTTTTTTTGTGATTTGCAGGAAAAGAAAGCAAGCACGGAAAATGAGAGAGAAGAGTTAAATAATAAAAAAAAAACCTCTTCCTCTTTCCATACTTTTATGTACCTTTTAAACTTGGCTCACTTAGTCCAAAGTTGCTTTACACCTTAATAATTCTTGAGTTTAAGTCTTATCAAGCTACTTTTTAGTGCATGCAATTTCTATTTTCAAGTTACTTTATTGTAAAAGTGCATCTCACATTAATAAAATAAAACAAAAGTGAGTCACTTACGTCTTTTAAATTATTGCCGCACTATTTAAAAGTAAATTATTGTAAAAGTGAACCTCACTTATTCTACAAAAGTGATTCACTTCAAAGCGACTTTATTGTAAAGTGATTGTCAAAGGTAGATCTTTGGAAGAGGGGGGTTCTTTTTTTTGTTGGTCAAGTTAATATCTGCCACGTCACTATTGGGGACATCTCCAACATTTCCTTTGATCAAGCATAACTTCATCATCCAGAATCAGTTTTAAGTGCCGTTTTTTTTAAAACCGCATATTTTTTCGATCTCTTTGCATCCAAACAGTTAGTTTCTATTTTTTCAGCCATTATTTTATAGTATGGCCGCCCCTTGTGATATTATACTTACAAGTTCTAACTATTTCTCATGGAAATCTCGTATGGAGGATGTTCTGCGAAGTAGGAGACTTTTCAGGATTACCTCAGGGAAATAAACAGAACCCACTGATGATGATAAGAAAATTAAATGGGAAAATAGATATGATGAAGATCGTGGATTGATTGGGATGTCAATCTCTACTGATTTGCGATTCCACATATCTGGAATTAATGAACCTGATGTTGCTTGGGAAAAGTTGGAATCTGTGTTTGGTAAACATAATAAAATTCGAGGTCATCAACTTGAGAATGAGTTGCTTTCCTTGAATCCTAATTATTTTTCTTGCATTCAAGACTATTTATCTAAGTATAAAACTCTTAGACTATTATGTGCAGAATGCAAGATTAAGAAAGAAGACAAACAATGTATTTATCATATTCTTTCCAAACTTGGACCTGCATATTCTGTTTTTGTATCTACATTCTACTCCATGAAAGAATCCTTGACTGCAACAAGTTATGTAGAGCCTAGTCTTGAATCCTTTTGTGATTCCTTAATTAGAGAGCAAGATAAGCTCATTCATCTTGGAATAATTAACAATGCAGATACATCTGGGAAAGCCTTATTGTCCCAACAGAAAGAAAAATCCAAGCCTCCCAAGAAACAGAATTTTCGCAATAATAAGCAAAACAACAAGGGTCTTAAACCCTCTCAGTCAGCTCCTTCTTCAAAAAATGACAAAGGATCCAAGCAAAAAGGAAAGAAGACTGAGCGTCATTGCAATTTTTGTGGGAAAGATAATCATGACGAATCTAAATGTTTTAAGAAGATGGCAACCTTAGAAGCAGCAATGAAGAAGCACCACATCAGCCTAGATTCGTCTTCGGAATCTACCTCTCATGGACATGCACTTTGTGCTTCTGGTTATTCTTATACTGTATCTTCTTCTTCTACTTCAAATGAATGGCTCATTGATTCTGGAGCATCTTATCATATGGCTAAGGATAAAGCCATCTTTTCTACTATGCATGAATGTAACACAAAACAAATATTTGTTGGTGATGATAGATCTCTAAGTGTTGTAGGATCTGGAACAGTTCCAGTAGAGAATGGTCATTTCAGTGATGTACTATGTGTTCCAAAAATTTCCTGCAATTTGTTATCAGTCTATCAAATTACTCATTCAGGTGAAGGTAAAACTGTGATGTTTACACCTCACCAAGTTGTAATCAAGAATTTTAAAAATCCTCAAAATGT